>VMDO01011406.1:0-66966 GCA_007922755.1 Pedetes capensis | reverse complement strand
CACATCACAACTCATTAGCAATATCTTGATTGCATGTATAATGTTTCTGAGTAGTAGCTGCTTATCAATTTGTAACATATATCTAGCTATAATCTGTTTTCTAGAATGTCAGTATAAAGTAGTTATACTGTGCTCTTAACTCATATGGATAATATAAACTTTATCACAGTGCAGAAACAAAGCATTAGTGTTGGATGTATCATTCATACTCTTTTAAAATAATATGATGCCTTTGACCTTTAAACAAATTTATGAGGTAAGGTATGACCAAAACATAAAGTGAATGTTTAAATTAAACATACTATTACAATAAAAGACACATTGCTAGTAACCTCCTTTAAAATACTCCCCTGGCTTCAACCACACTTATCCTATCATTTTTGGTACTATATGAAGCAGTTCTGGGATCTCTCATCAACGTCTTTTGTAGTAATATTGTATCTGCCTCCATGTCCTTAATCAACTCAAAATGTTTACCTTTCATTGTCATTTTGACTTTTGGGAAGAGCCATAAGTCGTACTGTGCCAGATCTGGTGAATAAAGTGGGTGAAGACACACTACAATGTTTTTATTTGACAGAAATTGCCATACTATATGCAATATGTGATACAGAGTATTGTCATGATGGAGGATGAAACTAAAGCCACTCGTGAAAAATAACTTCCAGAAATACTTCAGAAAGTGCCAAGAGCAGTGGGATAGGTGTGTTTGAAGCCAGGAGGAGTATTTTGAAGGGGATTAATGGCAATGTGTCTTTTGCTGTATTTTAAAAAATTTAAACATTCAGCATATTTTTAAATCATGCTTCATACTTTGGATCAGAAATGTAAACTGTAGCTTGCTATTAGAAAAGTGAGTGCATTGTCAAATAATCATGGAATTCTGAGGCTCATCTTTTGTGGATTATCTAGGCTGGATTTTTCTTTTTGCATTAGCTCATTCATGATGAAAGAGAGGGTGTATTTCAGGTAAATGATAGGTCTAATTTTAAAGTCATTTAGAAGAGGAAATTAAAATGTTTGTAAGCTTTCCATGATTACAGTTCATGTATCTTATCATCTCTCTGATTCTAGTTTGTGTAGCTACTCTGTCAGCTTTAACTTGGAAAGATTTTGGAAAGCAGTGATTAGTGGTCTTTTTTCACAATAAAATTTCAATATGGCTTTCATAGATTGCAAATCATATTATGTTTGAAAGTCATAAAAGGACCATACTTAAAGAAAATAGACAGTGTCTGTAAAATTTCTCTAGTGTTGGTGTCATTGGAGTTTTCTCATTATTTTTTGATAAACTTCTTTTCTTAAAAAACATTTGTCTCTGTGATATAGTACAGATAAATTGTGTCCATCTCCATAGTATTGATGGTACCCATACCTATGTGTGCTTTGAAATTGTTGTTTCCATTTCATATTCATGATATTTGGAAATATTTTTATGGCAACATGTATTTTTCTCTTAAGTGAAAGTAATGATTTGTTGGTTTATAACTTTTTTCATAGAGTTGCTCATTTAACCCTTTCTTCCTCTTAGAAACGATAGGGCAAATGGTAATCCTTGGCACCCCACAAGTGAAGGAAAGTAACAATGATTTAATTATTTGTTAAGTTATAAATAAAACAAATTCTTTAAAAAGACTTACTGTGAATGTCTCAAGAAAAAAAGAATTGAAAGAAACAACCTACTGATATCACATGCACCCTTCCCTTAAGGTTTCTAGTTCCCAAAATGGTTTCTAAATATTAATATCTTGAGGGAAATAAATTATAATGGGCATCTGTACCTTTAGAAACACATTCTGAATTTATAACAATTTATCTTCCAAAGGAAATAGTATTTACCAAATGCACTTGCTTATGAGCTGTTCTGGGAGAGAGACCATGCTCTACTTGTATAAAGAACTATATTTTTCCAGTATTTTAAAAAAGCATAGTGTGATAAGGCATAATGTATTCTAGGTTTTGTGATTGTTGTTGTTGTTGTTAGGTGCCGTCGAATCGGTATCCGACTCGATTGCCTTGGGAATGGATTGCCAGGCCCTTCTCCCATTTTTGTGGTGCTGGGAATTGAACTCAGGGCCTCAGAGACTGCAGCGCAGTGCTCTACCCACTGAGCTAAATCCCAGCCCAGGCTTTGTGATAGGTATTATAAAATACCTTTATTTAATTTTCACAATGTCTCTGTTGAGATTAAAGATGATTTCTGTGATTTTACAGATAACTAGTGAAATTTCAGTGTGATTAAATTACTTACCCAAGGACACAGAGATAGTAAATCAAAGATCTGGAGGTGGATCCTGGTCTTTTTGACCCCAAATGTTTTCTTATCTTAGTGAGTGTCTGAGGTAATATGACACACCTGCCTTAACCTCTGCACTTTGTGGAGTTATTTTATTAATATCTTTAAATCTGTAAACTGGCTTTTTAATCTGTGCACTTTAATCATCATCCTACACTATTCCCTTTTCCACTTAGGGCCTCATTGTTTCAGTTACTGTGAGAGCTTCCTACCTACTCTGATAATCTAATCCATTTATCCCTCCAAAGTATCATCCATAATGATGGTATCTTCCAAAAATGCAATTCTGGGCACTTTAGTGGATAGATAAGAGTAAGGGTTTGAGAGACAGACTATTTTAAATCCTGGTTTGCCTTTCATCACTCATGTGATCTTGGACAAACTACTTTCAGAATAGATATTCTTTCCTTTATCACCCAAGACACTTACTCTAACCTTGTTGCTTACCACTCAATGAAGGAAATCACTCTCCTGTTTTGAGGAACTACTTGTAGTCATCTTGCTACTTTAGAGTCACATTTACATCAGGTTGGGAATCATATTTAAATATCATTGAAGGGATCAGAAAAATTTGAGATGAGTGCTTAGTCATATGGTATTCTCTCTGGCTGAAATCCTCCCCATCTTCTTTTGTTGATTAGTTGCTCCCAATCTGACTATCTTTCACATAAAAAATTGTTAAAACCTTGCCCAAAGGTGACCTGTCCTGTGAAGATTTTTTTTATCACTTTGATTACCAATTTCTAACTTAAATACACGACAATATTTTATTTCCAAAAAATGAATGAGTATGTGTTGAGTGAGTGTGTGTCAAATTAATTCAATATATGAGTGCAAATGAAGGGCAAACCAATATAAACTTAGGGATAATACTTGTTTATGATCTGTTGTGATCTTGTTATGATCTGTTGAACTAAGGAAAAGAAATTTTATAACACTAGAGATAGTATATTTTCTGCTAGTTACACTATTTCTAATGTAGAAGATGTTTTGTTGTTGTTAGGTTCTGTCCAGTCAGGTCCAACTCAAAGTTACACTATGTACAACAGAATGAAACACTACCTGACACTATGCCAGGCACACAATCTTTTTTATGTTTAAGCACATTGTTGTAATCATGGTGTCAATCCATCTAGTTTAGAGTCTTCCTTCTTTTAGTTGAACTGCCAGTCTCCCAAACATGATGTCCTTCTACAGAGATTGGTCCCTCCTGACAACATGTCCAAAATACATAAGATGCAATCTTGCTTCCAGGGAGCCGTGTGATTGTCTTTCTTCTAGGTTATTTTGGCTGTCCCTGGTATACTAAATATTTGTCTCCAATACCATAATTCAAAAGCATCAATTCTTCTTCAGTCTCCCTTATTCCACATCCAGCTTTCACAATCATATGATGTGTCTGAAAATACCATGGTATGAGTCAGGTGCACCTTAATCTTCAATGTGACCTCTTTAATTTTTACCACTTTATATAGGTCTTTTACAACAACTTTTCCCAATGCAACATATCTTTTGAGTTCTTGACTCCCGCTTCTGTGGGTATTGACTGTAAAATGAAATAAAGCAAAAACTTGGACCACCTCAATCTTTTCCCCATTTATCATGCAGTTTCATACTGACCCAATTGTAAGGATTTTTGTATTCTTGATGTTGATGTGCAGTCCACACTGAAGGCTGTGTTTTTTATAATGTTTATTAGTAAATGCTTCAAATCTTCAATTTCAGCAAGCAAAATGTGTCATTCTGAATAAGGCAAGTAGTTAATGAGTCTTTAATCCTGATAACATGTTCTTCTTCATAAAGTCCAGCTTCTGGGATTATTTGCTTAGTACAGAGATTGAATAGGTATGGTGAAAGGATACAGCCTTGACACATACCTTTCTTGACTTTAAACTAGGCAGTGTTTGTTCTGTTTGAATGACTTCCCCCTTATCCATATACAGATTCCTCATGAGTGCAATTAAGTTCTCTGGTATTCTCCTTCTTCATAATGTCACCCATTATTTGTTGTGACCCACACAAATGCCTTTGTATAGCCAATAAAACATAGACAGACACCTTTCTGGTATTTTTTGCTTTTGGTTAATATCCATCTGATATCAGCAGTTATGTCCCTGGTTCCATGCCTTCTGTTGAATCCAGCTTGATATTCCAGCAGTTCACTGTTAATATTCTACTGCAGTTGCTTCTGAAAGCTCTTTAGGATAATTTTAATTTCATGAAATATTAATGATATCATTGGATAATTTCCAGATTTAATTGAATCCCCTTTCTTGGGAATGGGCACAAATGTGGATCTCTTCCAGTCAATTGGCCAGGTAGCTGTTTTCCAAATCTCTTGGCATAAACACATGAGCACCTCCAGTGCTGCATCCATCTGTTGAAACATCTAAATTGGTATTGCATCAATTCCTGGAGCCTTGTGTTTTGCCAATGCCTTTAAGGCAACTTCTACTTCATACTTCAGTACCATAGATTCCTGATCCTATGCAACCTCTTGAAATGGTTGATCATCCACCAGTTCTTTTTGGTATAATGAATATGTGTATTCCTTCCATATTCTTTTGATATTTCCTGCACCATTTAATATTTTCCCTGTAGAATCCTTCACTATTGCCACTTGAGGATTGAATTTTTCTTCAATTCTTTAAGCTTGAGAAAACAGAGCATGTTCTTCCCTTTTGATTTTCTATCTCTAGCTTTTTGCATTTGTCATTATAGTATTTGATTTTGTCTTTTTGAACTGGCCTTTGAAATTTTCAGTTTACTCCTTTATCTTTGTCATGTATTTCTTTTACTTTAGTTGCTTGACATTCAAGGGCAAGTTTCAGAGTCTCTTTTGACATGTAATTTGGTATTTTCACTTTTTCCTGTCTTTTTAACAACCTTTTGCTTTCTTCAGGAATGATGGCTTTGATGTCATGTCACAACTCATCTCTTCTTTGATCATTAATGTCTAACACATGAAATCTGTAATTGAGACAGTCTCTGAACTCAGGTGAGATATGCTTAAAGTCATACCTTGAGTCTTACACACTTGTTCTAATTTTCTTCAGTTTCAGTTTGAACCTGCATATGAGCAGTTAATGGTCTGATCCACAGTTAGCACCTACTCTCATTCTGACATTTGATATTAAACCAAATATAGTCAATTTGGTTCTTGTATGTTCCATCTGATGAATTCAATCTTTATAGTTTCTGTTTATGTTGGTGAAAAAATGTATTTTCAATGAAAAAGTGATTGGTCTGACAAAATTCTATCATGTGATCACCAGCATCATTTCTTTCACCAAGACCATATTTTCCAACTATTGAGCCACTTTCTTTGTTTCCAACTTTTGTATTCCAGTCACTAGTAATTATCAGTGCATCCACATTGCATGTTCGATTAATTTCAGACTGCAGAAGCTGATAAAAATCTTTCCTTTCTTCATTTGTGACCTTAGTATTAGTACATAAATTTGAGTAATAGTCATATTAACTGGCCTTCCTTGGAGGCATATGGATATATTCTATCACTGGCAGCATTGTACTTCAGGCCAGATCTTGAGATGCCTTTTTTAAATGATGAATGTTACCCCATTTCTCTTTAATTTTTCATCCCCAGTATAGTGTACCATATGATTATCTCTTTCAAAATGGCCCATGCCAGTCCATTTTAGCTGACTGATGCCTGGACTATTAATGTTTATGTGCTCTATTTCTCTTTTCATGATTTTTTAATTTTCCTACATTCATACTATGTACATTCCACATTGTAATTAATAATGGATGTTTACAATTGTTCCTTCTTATTTTGAGTCATGCCACATCAGCAAATGGAGGTCCTATCATTAAGGTCAACTCTACTTTGAGTAGTCACCTCTTCCCCAGTCATCTTTTCAGTGCCTTCCTTCCTGGGTGGCTCATTTTCCATCACTATATCTAACAGTGTTTCTCTGCTATTCATAGGTTTATCAATGGCTAATTTTTTCAGAAGAGGGCTACTGGGCCCTTCTCCCTAGTCTGTCTTAGTCTGAAAGCTAGCTGAAACCTGTCCATCATAGGTGATCCTGCTGGCATCTATAATACTATGATGTAGCTTTCAGCATTACAACAACAAGCAAGCCCCCACAGTATGGCAAACTGACAGACAAGTTGGGGAATGTAGAAGATAAAGAGGTATCATCTTATCATTTATATATTTCTTCCAGACTGTTATAAGCAACTTAATATCATTAGTTATTTTTAGTTAGTATAAGCTGTGTGGCAAGTTTGCTCAGTATTTAGCAAATTGAAAGTAACATAAATTATTCTCTTTGTTGGATTACCACTAACTCTATGGTATGCATGCATATTTATGTGTGCACTTCAGGCATTTTAGAGGTGTGTTAGAATAATGTGCTTATAGAGGACTTGTTGTTAGATGCTGTGAGTCAAGTGCAACTCATAGTGACCCTAGGTACAACAGAATGAAACACTGCTTGATTCTGTTCCAGGCACAGGATCTTTTTTATATTTAAACCCATTGTTGTTGAGGGTTTTTTTTACCTGCCACTCTCCCAAACATGATGTCCTTCTCCAGGGATTAGTCTGTCTTGACAACTGTCCAAAATACCTCAGATGCATCTAGCCATCCTTGATTCCAAGGAGCACTCTGGTCGTACTTCTAGGACAGATCCTTTGGTTCTTTTGGCAGTCCAAGGGATTATAAAATTTGTCAGCACCATAATTTGAAAGCATCAATTCTTCTCCTGCCTCTTTATTCAACCTCTAGCTTTTACAACCATATGATGTGACTGAAAGTACTGTGATATGAATCAGGGACACCATTTTGTTCAATGTGACATCTTCACTTTTCAGCACTTTAAAGAGATCTTTTGCAATAGCTTTTCCTAGTGCAGTGTGTAATTATCAAATTGGATAATGCCAATGTCTTCTTTGGCCATTTGAAATTTCATACATCTATCCTTACATCAGGGCAAATGCTTTGAATGTGATAATTATTCCATGAATCATAGGGACTATGACTGAGTATGAGAAAAAGTTTTTTAATATAAATTTTATTTAAATGTTAATATATACCCATCAAAATTCATATAAGTGTACATGTTGAAATACTTTCACAAAGCAAACTCACCTGGGTGGCCAGAAAGTAGATAAAGAAAAAAAAGCAGCTCCAATATTACCAGAACTGAAAGTCCTGTCTTCTTTCATTATAGTCACTCTGCCCCACTACCCAACACCCTTATAACATGTACCAAGGATAAACTGTATCACATCTTCTAATAATGTGGGGATTGGTTTGGCCTGTCTTTGAATAGTGTATAGTGTCATATATTCTTTTTATAGTCAGTCTTCTTTAATTCAATGTTGTGTTTGTTCAGTTCATCCATGTCATTGCATGGATGTTATATGGTATTTTATTGTATGCATACATCAAATATTTTGTACTTCCTATTGCAGATGAAAAGTTGATTAGTTTTGCATTTAAACTATTATAAATACTGATGCTCTAAACATTTTTGTTTATGTATCAATGAACAAATATGCACACTTCTAGTCATAAACATAAAAACCAAATTTTCTGGTCATAAAATTTGCATATGTTGATTTTTAAGTAGTCTCTACCAAAGAATAACCAAATTGGAGATACCAGTTCATGCTCCATTTATATGAAAGCTAAACCACCTTTTTTTCTTTCTTTTAGTAATACATGATCCAGAGAGAAATTTCAAGTTTAATACTCTTATGATGGATATTGGCAAACCTATTAAATATTTTGTATAGTTTAAGAACTTATAAAATACCTAAGTACATTTTTCTTTTAAGACATGGTAAAACTCTATTATCCTTATAATCATTATTAATTGGAATGTAGACATTGTAAAATTCAAAAAACATAAAATTATTAGAGGAATATTTTTTAAATATGATTAAGCATATTTTTAATGAGCTGCTTAATTTTTTCTTGCCACAGTTCTCTACTAGAGACTAATTGTGTCATTTTCTTCCAATGGATTCTAGTTACTACAACCTTTTAGCTTAATCTCTTTTTAAGTTTCAGAAGCCATAAACTCTGATGTCCTATATTTCACATCAAATAGAAAAAGAGTCAGTTGACATTAATGCTGGATTTCTGGCTACTGGATGATTTTTCTTAGTCACACATAAAACCTTTAAGAAGTTTCTACTTTGACACTCAGAGAAAGGCTTGAATGATACTTATAATGTGATTTTCCTGAAGAAAAATGATAAAAATATCCAAATAGATACTGAAGGAATTTATTCTATGCAAAATATACAGCCAGGTATTCACCTCTGATGAGGGTCTTGAAAACCTATTGCCATTGTCTAGTTTTCAGGTAGTGAATCCTTTTCTTTCTAAACAAAGCGTCATCCATGAACATTAGCATAGATTCCTTTATGATTCATGAGCTCAGAGTCAATAAAACAGTCCAATGAGTCAAGAGTGAATAAAAAAGACTAATTTTCTAAAAATGGAAAAAAATAAGAAGTTTTAAAATAAAGCCTTTACTTATGACAAAGACAAATATAGTATTCATTCCTAGCCTCCTGCATCCATAAAATCTCTTATTGGGTGATGACTCATGTCATTAATTATGCATTTCCCCCTTGTCTTCTTTTAATAGTAGCTCTTAAAATTCTATCTTAACTAGTGACATATCCCAACCAGAACATAACCAGTGGCATGGGGTCAATAAGATCTTTATCCTTTTTAAGGATATATAGATATTTATTTTTGTTGAAAGTGGTTTCATGTTTTAGTTTCAACCTTTCTTAAAATATTTTGTCTTTTTTGTTTCTAAGACATGTATTTATTGATATTTTACAAATTAGTGTGCACAAGTTGAACAAAAAAACATCACTTGGGTCCTTTAGAACCATATGTCACCAGGAAGAGGAGAAACATGCATACGATAAATTATGCTTTACTTGTCATCTTTTTAATTTTATATCAGTTAATATTTTTCTTCCATGCATTGTAAAGAGATAGCTAGAAGCATGAGCATATGTATCAAGATAAGATTTTAACAAATGAGGAGTCAGAAGATCTAGGATATTGTCCAATATATGATGGTGGTATGGTTGCCATGGCTACCAAGAACAAGTCCTTGAACTTCCCAGTGGCCTGTTGGATCTACTGCAGTCTCTCAAAAGAGACTTGGAACTAGTAGCCATTAACAAGGTGCCTGAAATCTGACTTCCCCCAAAAGCCTGGTGAACTCCTTAAGTTTCAGATCTATGGAGCAGAATTTTATATGTGCCCATGAGTTTGTTTCTCTTTTGTCTTAGATAAGTACTGAAAAACTCTTATTCTCTTAATTTCATGCACTTACAGTAGTAAAATCTTGCCTTTGAAATTGTGAATCGTAAATATATTAAATTTATGTTTCTGTTAAACTTGAATCAAAAGAATTTAAACATGAATCCATTCCATGGTGTAATTCTGAAATCTAATTTAAAATGTTCAGACCCTGGGAGATTTTGTATATATATATATATATATATATATATATATATATATATATATACACATACATACACACATAATAGTTTAGGAAACATTTTACATATTTAATAAGAAAGGGAAACAATTACTATATTATTCAGCATTTTATTAGTATAATGAAGTAGCTAATACAGGCTAATTACAAAAGGAAACAAATTATTAAACTCATAGTTCTAGAGGTTCAAAGTCCAAACAGCATGTACAGGCTCTGTGGTGGGGGCTACCCTTTGACTTGTGGGAGTGCATGTCAGAGAGCAAGCAGTCATGTCTCAAGCCAAGAAACAGAGGGAGTTGTGTTGAGCTAGGCTTGCTCCTTTTACAACCACCATCTCCACTCCAACTATACCTCATTTCTTATATGTTATACCACCTCCCAATATCAAAACCTGGGAACCAAGATTATAATCACATGGTCTTTGAGGAGCAACATAATTAAATCATTTCCAAACCATAGCAAGTATGAGCACAAAAGTCTTTGTTGTTTTTTATTTACTTTATAAATACTTTAGGGATATTGTAGCGTTATTCAAGTTGATGTTGCTAAATTTTTTATATTAGTGTCATACCTGGGATATTGAGTACCCTTTCTCTCCTTCTTCCTTTTCACATATATTGGCTTCGGATTAGGATTTAGGATACAGTTAACTCAAAATGGGAAATATGCTTCTATTTTTCCCAGAAAAATATTTGTTGAGCAATATTTAGGAAGTAAACAGAGGCCTTTTCTGTTTTGTTTTATTTTTGCTGTCTATAGACTTTTTTTCCCAGAGAAAACTAAGACATTTACTAGTGAAAAGCAAATATTCACTTTTGGTCTTTGGGTTCCCACTGTTTACAAACCGAATGCAAATTATAACCCGAAGAAACCACACTAATCTCTTCAGGGCTGCCATGTGTCCTCTTTGATTTACTGAAAAGTGTTTTCTTGTCCTGCTGCACTTCATGTGCATGAAAACCATAACCTATGACTGCATCTAAAACTAATCCCTCACTCAAATCCCTCTCCCCAAACAAAGAACTAGAATCACCCAATATTCCCCATTCATTAGAAGATATGACACTCTTTTTTTCTTGATCCTTTTTAAAAAATTTATGTAGATTCCTACATGAGAATATAGTTGGCTTTTTGATAATGTGGGTAGAACCAACCTTAATGTAGTTGCTTTCTGTGGAAAGGAAGTACAACAGGGCCAAACTTTATGACTATAGTTTCAAAAAGAAAACATAGCTTCTCTATTTTCTCTGATTTAATTATTAATAGGAATCCTCACCTAGCTAGAATGGGGATGGTGTGGTATGGAGGAATATGAAATATGCTTTCATCTGAGATTTTAAGGTCATCTTGTTTTTTGGGGAGTTTAAATTCCCTAATTGTGGTTACTCAGTCTTTTTTGGTGAAATGGTCAGACTTCGATTTTCTCTTCTGTTACTCCCAGTATTGTATGTGGATCTGTTAAGGTAGGGGAATGATTTGACCTCATTGGCATAAGACAGAAAGCCTCCTGGGTGTGTATTGTGGCCCTCACCCACCTAAGTGGGCTAGTTTGATCTGCCCTATATCTAGACTTGTTTTGTTTGGCTTTGCCTGCTATGTTGCCTTTTGGAATGTAATGATTATGAGGCTGAATTCATCTTTTACCTTCAAAAGTTGTGTCTCTGTTCCTGGCTGCTCTTTTTCCTGACTGAAGAATTCTATTCACCATTGACACCTCTGGACATTCTCTGTGGCATATGTGGGAACTCCTGTCACTCCCACGTTATAATGGATATCAGAATGAGGTGACTAGAAGGCATCTCTAAGAAGCCTGTAGGTTCCCCTAAGCTACAACCACAACAGCACGTCCCTAGTGCCCATGTTTTCCTATTTTTATCTGGACATTTTTACAATTTTTTCTTCCTCCTCATAATAATACACACTAGGTTTAAACTAGAAATTAGATAGGGACATTGGCATGCACTTTCAACTTGTTTGCATTTCTTTTCTTCCTTCCGAAATGTGAGGGGAAACACTACTTCCCACTTCCTACTCATATCTGGGAGATCCTCAACTAAGTCATGTCTTCCTATTTCTCCATTTTCTCTGCCTTATAATTCTGGGTTATAATGGTGAGTGGCAGAAATAGAAACTAACTTACTAATAAGGACAGTTATATTGGAAAGAACTCCACAAAGATTCTCTGTATCAGGCTAGTTCTATGCTTATGGTTACTAACTTGTTATTTTTATCTACTGATGAATGTCTAAAATGAGAGAAGGGAAATAGCAAAATTAGACATGTAAAGATATATTTTTGGCATACATGAACTACTGAGCTTTCGGTTTATATAAATTTTGAATTTCTGATTTACTACATATTTAGAAGAGAGAACAGAAAGTTTCAGAGAGGACAGGAAAGCAACATCCTCATGGTTTCTACAGTAACCCACTTATCTTTATAATCATAATAAAATCTGTAGCTAGCTTCAGACTCTGGATAGATTGTTTGAACTCAAGATTATCTAGTGAAAATTTGCTGTCATCTCCCAACATCAACCAGGACACAATTGACAGTGTTATATCTCGTATGGTATTTCATACTTATACTGGCAAGTAAGAGGTATTTCTGTTTTAGCGTTTTCTAAACATTTAATCATTATTCCTCACAAAATCTTCTTAGCTAGTTATTAAAATCCCCACTTTGCAAAGAAAAAGGAGACATTTTCTCAAGATCACAGAGCAAGTAAGTTTGCACCCAGGGAGGGTGCACTTGAGTCTCGACTACCTCACCATACTCTCTCTCTGATGGGAAGAAAAAATTATGAACTATGGTCCTTTAGATGTACAGTAGTTCTCACTCTTACTGTATATCTTTCCCAAAATGCTAGTAACTAAGCACACTTTAAAATTTAGTCACATAATCGCAGACACAAACACATGTAAGTAATACAATCTCTTTTGACTTTAAATAATAAAAAAACTACATTATCAGTTAGTTTGAACATATAAACACAGTCTAAAAAAGAAAGTTTCACATGTTAATATTATCCCTGTCAGTAAGGTCAGGTTCCTAGAACTCGCCCACTCAAGCACAATGCTCTATATCCTACCATACTTGTGAAAACAATGTCATAATGAAGAAGCAGATAGCATTGGCTAAGTGATGCTTGGCAATGTGGATCCTGTATTTGCCTATGCACACTGATTCTTCTGCTGATTTTTACTTTGCTTCTAAGCATAAGGTGTACATTCTTTCTTCTGTTTAGCCTACTCATTATTCATATTTCCCAGATTGAACCCATTAAGATAATTAATGACTGAGAAAGCTTTTCCCTGTACTGTTCATTTGTCCATTCTATTTATACTTAAAGGTGACATTGTATTTTTTTAAAATTTGAAACTTCAAGGTAGGAGGACTACTGGTACAGTCAGACAAAAGAATGCAAGCAGGTGGAAATGAAAGATTGCTCATTATTAATTTATGATGATGTGAACTTATTTGTGTTCATTTTCAAGGGGGATTGCACTAAGTGTCTTTCATCTTGTAAAGCAGACATTAAGTGTGCATAAGAGGAAAATGACAGACAAAATGTGGTAATTGTACTGGCCAAGCTATGTTATCATCATCCCAAAGCCAGCTAATAATACAGTCCTAATATAAAAGAACCCAGCTGAGTAAAGACAAGAAAGAAAGAAATCCTGCAGCTAATAACTTAAAAGATGTGAAAAGTTTCATTCAATTATGTAACCTTCTTAAAACTTTAAATTAGAGTGTCCCAGTTGGATTATGCAGAGAGATTCCTATTCCTAGCATATTCTAGCAAAGATTATGGAAACATTAAAAATCTGTATATGACCTTCATGCTTCCACTTACAACTTTTCTTTTAGTTTTTCAGGATATAGAATATCTTGCAGAACTTAAGAAATGAGTGTTTTGTACTTATTTTGCTCCTCAGACAAAATATCATCTTAAGTTCAATGGTAATGACTTACAATTTGGTCATCTTGGTGAACAGTGAGCTCAGTCAACATTGTCAAACCATTAGGGAGACCGTGCTTGAGTTGTGTGACCTTGTTCATTCCAAGTGGAATATCACATCATTGATCACACTCTTCAAATTTCTTCCTGTTGTACCTAAAATTGTGCCTAATGTGGTCTATAAATGAAGCTGCAAAGGAAATAAAGGCTAGCAAGTCTATCCACATTTTTAAGGGAGTGTATGTATATTGACAAATCTGGCAACATGCAATTAGGTATGCATGAAGTACTAGTGTTTTTAACTCTAAGTACCAATGGATTTTTGTGATACATTGATAGAAATGACTATTTTTAGATCAATTTTAAAAGCCATTATCTAGACTTTATCAAAATACATAATGTATTTATTTCAGTGTGTTTAGATTTGTTTCTCTAAATCTCTTCTCTGTTTCTTATGCTTTTAAACATGACTTTTTCCTACTGTAGGCATTCTTGAGCTCTTCAATTTTGTTTTAGCTTCATTGTACCCAGATTTAAGTAGTGTCATATTTAGCTGGCAAAGAAAATATATGCTTTATTTAAGGAATGTTGGAAAATCATTGTGCAGTTGGTAGTTTTTTGCACATAAGTGTTGTTTTGATGTGTGATGTTGTTGTTGTTAGGTGCCATTGAGTTAGTGTCTGACTCATAGCCACCTTACGTACAACAGATGAAACACTACTATCAGTGCTTCTCTGCTATTGATAGAGTTTGCAATGGCTCCTTGTTTTGTGGGAGTGGATTTCTAGATCCTTCTCCCAAGCCTACAGCACCTGGTGTTCCCAGGTCTCCCATCTAAATACTAACCTGGCTTGACCCTGTTTAGCTTCTGAGATCTGAGGGGATCAGAAGCCGCAGTAGTACAGCTGTAAGCATTTTGATATATACTGGCTCTCAAATCTGTATTCATAGAATTCCATGTTAAAACTATAATTTTTTGTAAAGCTTTATGTAAAGATTGAAAAAGTAAACTAATATTTTCTTGTATATCTACATAATAATTGCTATGTAGACATTTCTGTTTATATGTACTTGATATCTGGTTTAAGTATATGATTACTATCAGAATCTTTGTTCCTTTTAAAGGCATAAAGTGAATGCATATGCAAGTTTAGCTTATAATATTAATGGAAGACATGATTTCATTATTTGGGAAGGTTAAAAACATATATGAACTTCACTCATAAATCTCAGAACCTATTTAGACTAAAATTTTGACAGGCATCAGCTACAAGGACATTTTCCCACTTGAGGAACTCAGACTAGCAGCAGAGATGGGCAGATGGTGGAGCAATCTTTATTGGCAATTTTCTTTCTTCCTTTGAACTATTTCAGCACACACTCAGCACTATGTTATATCACTCTTCCAAACTCATCAAACTTCAAGGCTAAAAATAACTATTTTACTAAAGATTTAGCAAGGAAAAGAAATCACATTGCCAACACACATTGAAACTTAATAATAAATTTCTTAAGTAGATATATGTTCTTCTCTCCAAGGTTTCTCAGTTTTTTTCAACCACTTAATTTCTCTATTTTTTTCCTTTTATACTCTATAATTTCCTTTATTTTCCTAAACAGTTTTATGTGAACATTTCATTCAGCAAACACTAGTCCCGAGATACCTAACACTTCTTGCTCCCTAAACAATCATGTTTGAAGGTTCTCAATACAACCTAAGTAACTTATTTAAATAGTAGCTCCAGAAATTAATGGAGTTCATTATAATAACTAATCACAAAGTAATAGGAGCTCAGATGAATAAGAAATTAAATCATCTCTAGTTAAGAATGACTGCATAAAACTAGTAACTTAGGATCTAAATGTGAAAGACATGTAGGGATCTTCCACAGAGAAAAGATTAGAACTACCTTTCAGACAAAAGAGGAGAGGATGAATAAAACATGAAGAATGAAAATGCACATATTGATGTGGTTAAATTATGGCCACTGAGAATGTTAAGTGAAAATGGATACTAGGCTGGAAGAATCCCTGGAAAGACAATATCAGTTATACCTTCTAAGTGACCTTGTTATTGTTGTTATGTGCAGTTGAGTAATGTCTGACTCATAAAGACCCTCAGTACAACACAATGAAACACTCCTTGACTCTGTACCAGGCATACAATATTTTTTAGGTTTAAGCCCACTGTTGCAGACACTGTGTCAGTCCATGTAGTTTAGGGTCTTTCTTCTTTTTGTTGTTGTTGACCTGCCACTCTCTCAAACATGATGTCCTTCTCCAGGGATTGGTCCCTCCTTACAATATATCCAAAATATGTAAGACACAGTTTAGCCATCCTTGTTTCCAAGGAGTACTCTGGTTTGTACATTTTAAATGTACAAGGACAAATTTGTTAGTTCTTTTTTTTTTCCGGTACTGGGAGTTGAACCCAGGGCCTAACACTTACATGCACTCTGCAAGTGCTGAACCACTGAGCTGCACACCCAGCCCATTTTTTTTACTTTTTTTTGAGACAGGGTCTCACTAAGTTATGCAGACTGCCTCTGGTCTCGAACTTGCGATCCTCCTGCCTCTGCCTCTTGAGCTGCTGGGATTACAGGTGTATGCCACCGCGCCCAGCCCAATTTTGTTGGTTCTTTTGACAGTCCATGGTATATTCGATATTTGTCTCTAGCACTATAATTCAAAAGCATCAGTTCTCCTGTCTCACTTGTTCAGTGTCCAGCTTTCACAACCATATGATGTGACTGAAAATACCATGGCATGAGTCAGGTGCACCTTTGTCTTCAACATGACAACTTTACTTTTCAACACTTTAAAGAGGTCTTTTGCAACAGCTTTTCCTAATGCAATATGTCTTTTGATTTCTTGGCTCTTGCTTCTGTGGGTTTTCATTGTAGAACCAAGTAAAGCAAAATATTGGACAACCTCAAGTTTTCTCTGTTTATCATGAAGTTATAAGTCACCTTAACCCTACTTAATTTGCAAACATAAGCCACACTTAACTGAGATTATTTATTACAAATGCCTATGTTGTAGGAAAATGGAATTTAAGACTAACCAATCAGAAACTACCAACCAATCTATAATTCATTACTAAGTACTTTCTATTAGGACAGAGCAAATGAATCAACTGTATTATTGTAACCAATCAAATATTTTCTTTGCTTTAGTTCTCCTTTTGCCGTATAAAAGTCTTCTCTTTGTCTTCTGTCAGCAGAGCCCCAAACTGTTTCCAGTTTGGAGATAACCCAGTTCAAGAATCCACATTTACTCAAATAAATTTCTTCAAATTGTATAGCCATTGTTTAGCCTTTCACAAAGGCAAGAGAGAGTTTAAATATCAAGTTGAAGTAGATATGAAAGATCATCCTTGTCATGCTATGGAGTTCAAGTGTTTTCTTTTAATGGTGAGTCACAAATAAGTGAATAAAACAAATGCCAACTAATTATTGCTAATAGCGGATTTATGTTTACTTACTACAACGATATGCTTGTTTTAATAAAGCTATTTTGTATTTGTAGAAATATGGTAAAATAACTGGGTTATAACTATATTTTATTTTCTGCCTGAATCTTCTTTCTTTTACTTAATACTACTTTTATGTGATAAAAAAATAATGCCATTATTCCACAATTAAAACTATTTCCTGAAGTCAATGCAATATAAATGTGTCTAAACCCAAACATTTCCAAGTAGATTTTGAGACTTAGAATATTTTCATTATTGCTCATGTATTTATTCATAAACATTTATTGAAGAATTACTGGGTAACTGCCCCATGATTAGCATAGAAATATATATAGAATTTGTAGTTGGAGCCTTTCAGTTACTGTGAAATATTTCATTCATTGGTTATATTATAAACTCCAGGATAAACTCAAGGATACTAAGAGACTTGTTCAAGGTATCAGCCTTAATGGTAGCATAATCTATACTAGGGGCTGGAGTTTGGCTGAGATAGTAGAGCACAGCTCCACATTCTCTGTGGACCCGGGTTCTATCCCCAGCACCGCCCAAATGGGAGAGGGACATGGCAATCCACTCCTGAGGCAACCTCTAAACAATCAGCCATTGAAAGCCCTATGAGGGTGGCTTTCAGTCAGAAGGTGTTGGGATTTATCTCAGTTGGTAGAGTGCAACTCTGAAGTCTCTGAGGCCCCAGGTTCAATTCCAACACTGCAAAAATGGGAGAACGATGTGGCAATCCAGTCCCTAGGCAATCCTGAAACAATCAGCCATTGAAAACCCTATGCGGTTGCTATGAATCTGACTCCATAGCACCTAACGACAACAATCTATACGAGAAATCAGGACTACCTATAATTATTTATGTTGTCTTCAAATAATTATCTATCTGTAGAACAGAGAAACAGGATGAATTGTCTAATTGACATAATCAACAGACTTGAATCAAGAAGAACTATATCCATGAGTTTAGTCAGTTTTCTGATATAGCCTCATAGAAGGCACAGGGGAGTGTATTGCAGCTACAAATAGGAAGCAATTCTTACTGCAGAGAGGATATAGTCAACATTTCCACATTTAATGGATCACTGATTTCACATTTTTTCCATTTTTAAATGGCTTTGGACTGCCTTATTTATAACTCTGAGTTTAGTAACTATATCATTAAAATAGTTGTAGATCTCTGGTATTAAAAACCTTGAATTTAAAATAAAAAGAAATGATTTTTGCATTAACTAAGCTCATCATCAATAAGATCATCGTGGACTTTTGAAAGTCTTATCTATAAATAATAGAAATCAAAATTCTTTACATAAGATACAAGAGTTTACTCAAAATAATCATTGTTGTTGTTGTTGTTAGGTGCCGTAGAGGCGGTATCCGACTCATAGTGACCCCGAGAAGGTTTTCAATGGCTGACTGTTTCCGGATTGCCTTGGGAATGGATTGCCAGGCCCTTCTCCCATTTTTGCAGTGCTGGGAACGAACTCAGGACCTCAGAGACTACAGCGCAGCATTTTACCAACTGAGCTAAATCCCAGCCCTTAAATAATCATTAGGTATTCTTTATTAAAAGGAAAAGAGTAATTTCTATATGAGTCTTAAAGTAAATTATTTCTTTATATATCAGAAAACAGTAGCAAGATCACTTATTTCTTTTTAAATTGTGACTCAAATTATGTTTTTTCTTATGTAGATCTTGATTTTTGTGGTTCATTGTTTTTATTCAGTAATATATGCCTATAAGTGATTTTAATTCAGATTTTTTACTTATATAATTATCTTAATAAACAGTAATAGTTTTTGAGTGTTTTAGTATACTCCTCAGTAATGAATTGCATGAACTATTTCAATTTACTCTTGAATTATTAATAGTATTGTAATAATTCTTGAAAGAGTTGTTAATAGTATTATTACAAACCCCATTTTTATAGCCACGAAAATCTAGATGTAGAGGAACTTGCATAAGTTCACATAGCTAATAGTTGGTATAATAAAGACCTAGAATCAAAATTTGAGCTTAGAGATACTGACTCTAGCATCTGAGCTACTTTATCTTCTGTTAAATAAAATAATTTTTCAGCTTACTAAAATGAATTTTTTTGTGTGTGTGGTCCTGGGGATTGATCTGAGAGCCTTGTACTAGGCAAGTGCTCTTCCACTGAGCTACAACCCCAGTTATTTAAAAAAATTTATTTTGTGAAAGGGTGTGCTAAGTTGCATAGCCTGTCTCTGGCTTCAAATCTGCAATCCTCCTGCCTCAGCCTCCCAAATCACTGGGATTACAGGCATGTGCTCCATTGCATCTGATTTACTAAAATGAATTTACTATAATTTTAATCTTGTAGCTGTTATTAAAGATTGCGAGTAAAACCAATTGATTTTCTTGTCACCTGTCATGATGAAAGCCCGAAGAAAAATGTGTCATTTTCTCTATTCATTGGAAATATTAAAATATTTTTTCTGAAATAGTGAGAAAGGCTTTAAGCAAATATTTGTCATCTTTAAAGTTTCTCTTCAAGTTTGTTCATTTTTTACCCTTGAGGATTTGCTAGAAGTGTTTGTACAGCCACATCAATATCAAGTCACATCTGCTTCTCATCATGAAGCTCCTGCTATTCTCAAGAATCCAAAAGCAAAGGTTGAATGCCTTCAGTAGATTGAACAGGTGCTCACAGGTACCACTAGTTATTTAGCATAACTAGATTCAGTCTTATTCAAACCTATGAACTTAAAGGTCATCAAACTGAAAATGTCTTCCATCTGTTTTTATTTTTCTCCTGTCCAGCATTGTGTTTTGTAGTTTACACATACATTGAGGGGATTTTAAAACAACAACATACAGTTCATTGTTAGTTTGAAGTAAAATGCTTTTGCTATAAAGTGTTTCATAATATGACATTGATAGTTATTTAAAAATTTATGCATAAGACTCCTTGAGTTATTTTAGTGTGACAACTATGAATGCAGAAATTTAACTAGAATTCTTCATGGTATTCATTGTCATCAATGTTTCTTATCATAATACAAAAACTGCTCAAATATTTTAAGTTATCTTCTTACTGTCCAGAGATCTGTGTTAATAACCTGTATATTATTTGTCCAGTGACTGATTCATAATTCTCAATAATTTATTCTATGCCTACTAATAGTTAATGAAATGTAATACTGAGGCAACGAATATTAACCTGATAGTTATATAACTAATATGAGTTTTGCAATTATGACATATATTTGAAGAAGAACACAGTACTATTTATGTAATCAAATATTTATAGCAATGAAATTGGAGTAGTGCAACTATATCAATAAGTTTAAATATAGATTATAAATACCAGACAATCATTGAGAGGAGTAATTGATTTATTTGGCAAAATTCTCATTTATGTCAAGAAATAAACAAGACTGCTCATAGGCTCTAGGAGCTTTTGGCCTGAGGGTGGAGAAAGAAGAGTAAATAGATACTGATATCTATAAGTAATGGTAGCTTGTTTATAGTGGGGAAGCAAGGACACCTTGGAGGAATAAAGGAGGTGCCTTCACATACATTGAGAGGGCTAGGGAAGGCACATTGACTTTGAATCTAAGAAACAAGGAAACTTAAAATTTCAAAATATGTATTTATGTCATCTTATTATTGTGAAAAATTACTACCAGAAATCGTAATATGATTAGTACATACACTTTTAAAATCTCTTTATCTTAAAAACTATAGTAAAAAGCTGGGCATGGTAATGCAAGCCTCTAATCCCATCACTGGAGAGGTTGAGGCAGGAGGATTGCCATGAGTTTGAGACTAGCCTGGGCTACATAGTGAGTTCTAGACCAGCCTGAGCTAATTAGAAAGTCTTTGTCTTAAAAACCAAACCAAACCAAACAAATAGAATCAAAAAACCAAACAAATCAAAAAACCGAAACAATAACAAAAAACTACACTAATGAAAAGGAGAAACCCATAAAACTAGTACCGTATGCACAGCAGTAATATATAAAATGCTCTTAACTAAGGGATACAAAGAATGCTACTCAACTGAAAAACAATGAACCAAGGACATAAAATGCCATTTCAAATAATAAATATAAATGATCAACTAAGACGTGTAAATGCCAAACTTCATAGGAATAAAAGACATGCATAAAGCAAGATGTTACATAGGCAGAGAAATATTTTGGAATTTGAACTCAATACTGGTGAAGGTGAAAAAAAAGGTATTCTGTAGATCTACTGAGAAGAATGAAAATAAAGTGAAAATTTCAGAGGATTTTGTTAAAATATATTGAAAATTAAATATATATGCTTTCTTTTGGTTTAGGAATTTTAATATTAGATGTTTATTCTAAGAGAAGTCATTGGAAAGCCAGGCTGTATGGCACACACCTATAATCTCAGCCACTTGGGAGGCTGAGGCAGGATTTAAGGTTAAGGCCAGAGGCAGCCTGCACAACTTAGTGAAATCCTGTCTAAAAAAAAAAAAAAAAAAAAAAAAAAGAGTGTGGACCAGTGGTAGAGCACTGGCCTAACATATTTATAGGACAAGACTCTGGGTTTAACTCTCTAGTATGGGGAAAAAGTATTTAGACAAAGATTAAGGTCCAAGCTAGAGAGAGAGAATTTATTTAAGTTAGAGCAATCATAAATGATTGTGAAGCTCATGTCACAAAATTCATCATATTGCTTATATAGAATCAAAACAATGCAAATGTTTTGTTATATTGAGTTTGTAAATGAAATTTTGAATATACAGTGGAGTATTCTGAAGCTCTCAAAGTAAAATGAATTCCCAAAGTAGGAATAATGTAATTCCATTAAAATATGGCATATTCATGTGTATAAAACATTGTGAAGCATATACTCCATGGTATAAGTGTTATCATAGCACTTTAGGTGATTCCTCTTAATTTTTTTTAGGTTCTATAGTTTTCTCAACAATGAATATGTGTTGGTTGTATAACAGTGAAATATATGAAAGTAAAAGTTCAAACAATGTCTCAAAACTCCAAATCCATTTTTACCAACCTCAATTTCATCTGGATTGTCACTGTAACTAAAAGAAAACTGAATGCTCAGGAATTCTGGATTATTAACTGATTTTTAAAATGGAGAAGGAAAGGAATTTCTAGAAAAATCAAACATGTACCTAAAATGTTTGCTTCCTTCACAAAATTCCAAGGGGAATTTTTAAAAACATTACTACCTGAAACATATTAGAAAAATGAGGAGTCAGAGAGGGAAATGAAATGTGTTTATTAATACAAGAAACAAAGAACACATGGATAATTATGAACAAACATAGGTAACTACATAATAAAAATCAGCAGTAATTTTAGGTAAATATGTGTATGTATTTGTATATACACACAGACACATATACACCTTTTGAAAGAGGATCTATAGAACCTACTGTGGGTTGTGAAGTACTATGTTTGTTTGTTTAATGGTGAATCTTACAGTTTTAAATTAGAAGGATATTTTAATGAGTACAGGGAAAGACATTTTAGTAGAGAACGTATTCTAAACTAGGTTTATAATAAAACTGGTGCATGAGCTTCCTAATCATGACATCCATCTTGTTGGGTTGATTCATTGCCTGGGAATCCCTGTTACAGTCTAAACTCTGTCAAGGAGTTCCTTACTGTTGTATCCTCAATGCTAATACTGCCCCTATTACATGAATGAACTTTGAGTATTTCCTGTGAAATAGGCAGGGTAGTTAATCTTTTAAGAACATAGAACCTAAACCTCAGGAATGATCCTAGAGCCAAGACTAAATGTTAAATACTTTCATTCCAAATCCTTGCTTTTTGGGTGTTGCCAAGCTGCTAAGAGATAGCAAGCAAGTGATCAATGACAAAGAATCCAATACCTTGAACCACAAGTGAAGGAGATAAAGATGACTTAAAAAATGACTTAAAAATGACTTAAAAATGGCACAATAGTGAATGATTTTGAATGTCATGTCATAAATTTTAATTTGAACCAAGAGCATTGCATTCCTCTGGAAATAGAATTTCTTCTATTCCTGCAGCAGAACTTTATTAGCTGTTAAGTTATATGGGGACGTAATTGGAAATTGAAGGTCAATAAAAAGGGACATGAGTCTCTGGAAATAGAAATTTCAGCCTTAGTCTTTTTTGGAAAATCAATTTTTCATGTCGTGGGAAGATATTCACAGAAAGAATTTTACAAGATCCCTGCAGTCTACTTTTTTACTTACTAATCTGGTAGTAGGAATTTATTTACTCACTTGTTCTTTCATGGACAATTCTAAGACTGTTGATGTAAAGAAAATTTAACACATATTGTTTGCCCTGTGCCAGGCACTTATTTAACAACTTCTATTTACTTCCTCAAATAATCCTCCAAACAGTTTTGTGAAGTAGGCATATTATTATTCTTACTTTGCAAAGGGTAATATTTATGCTTGAGAAGTTAGTCTATGTGCCCAAAACTATTTAGCTTGTACATGGTAAATGAGGCCTTGAATCCACAATTCTCCAATTATAAATCCTACCAACCAGAGGAAACTTCTTTGTGCTTATTTATCTTCTGTGGCATTGGAAAATAGTTGTTGAACACTTTTTTGATAAACATTTTTTTGAGGGGAACATTAAAGAATTACTATCTTTCTTAAATGGAACTATCCATCTATATTGTATTTATACATAAATAATCAAGTAATTCATTACAGTTACATCCACATAGTGTCTGGGAGTTCTCATCATGTCCAATTGCTTATTCTGAGTCTTATAATTTGAACACTGTAACTAACTAGCAATACATTTTAAATATATATATATATATATATATATATATATATATATATATATATATGTAATACCATGGACTGCCAAAAGAACCAACAGATCTGTCCTAGAAGAGATACAACCAGAGTGCTCCTTGGAAGCAAAAATGGCCAAACTGCGTCTTACATATTTCGGACATGTAGTCAGGAGAGAACAATCCCTGGAGAAGGACATCATGTTTGGAAGAGTGGCAGGTCAACGGAAAAGAGGAAAACCCTCCACCAGATGGACTGACACAGTGTCTGCAACAATGGGCTTAAACATAAAGAAGATGGTTTGCCTGGCACAGAATCGGCAAGTGTTTCGATCTGCTGTACATAGGGTCGCTATGAGTTGGACTCGACTCGACGGCACCTAACAACAACAACAACATATATATGTAATATATATATATATATATATATATATATATATATATATATATTATATATATAACTTAAAGCTAAATAAAACTCATTTGGTTGCTTTACCAGGGTAACTAAATACTTCCATCAAAGAAGGAAAAAAATTAAAAGTACGAGTTGGAAGTAGTGAAGGGAATAAACTTTTAAAATATATAGTATATGTTTGTTTTAAAAATTCACTTGAATTTTGATTTTGAATATGTAAATAAATATATGCCTTAATAGCAATACAGAGATGCTATAAGTTCTAAAACTAGATCTCAGAGAAATCTGAATGTATCAAACACAAATAACATTCTATGGGATTGAATAACTGTCTTTAAATTGAGTGAGTGTGTTGGTGGGACTCAGTGGTAGATCACTTGCCTGGCATGCATGAGGCCCTGAGTCCAATCCCCAGCACCTCAAAAATTTAATTATGTATATAATTAAATAAATAGTGTGAGACAATGAAAGAAATTTAGTAATGGTTTTAACTGTATACTATATAAAATGTCTTTTCACAATAATATTGTGGAAATGTAAGCTGTGTATTAACAGAAAGTACACGCTTATTTTCATTTCTAAGAATAGAATTCCATTGCAAATAAACATTTTGTTATTTTTATCAAGGTGTATTTTGTTGTCTGAATTTGAAGATAAGGCACTGTGAATTTATAAAATTCAATGAAGGCAGAATATTTTAAAAGCATAATTTGAAGTGACGTGGTGGTATACAAGTACTTTGCCAATTTTTTAAAAACCTTGGGTATGGCACTTTATGTATTCCTGCATAGAATATTCTTTTAAAATTTACTGTACTATGGTAAGAACACTTTGTATGAGATTATGCTCTTAGCAAATTGAATGTATAATACATTATTATTGACTATACGTATGGCAACCTATTTACTTTAAAATTTTTTTCTTGTGGTAAGAACATTTAATATGAAATCTATCCTGTTAAATATTTGAGCATACAATATATTATTGTTGGCTATGGGTACAATATAATAGAGTTTCTCCATCTTGCTTGACTGAAACTTTATTTCCGCCGATTAATAACTCTATACTTGCCCCTCCCTTCAGCCTGACAATTACATTTTTATTCTTTGACTGTATTTTTACTATTTTAAATACCTCCTATAAATGGAATCATGCAGTATTTGTCTTTTTGTGACTTGCTTATTTTACTTAGCATAATGTCCTCAAGGTTCATCATGTTATTGCAGATGGCAAGTTTTCTTTTTTTTTAAAGACTGAATAATATATATATATATTCCACTTTTTCTTTATCTATTTGAGAATCAATGGACATTTAGGTTATTTCCACAACCTAGCTCTTGTTATAATGTTGTAATGAATGTAAAATTGCTACTGTATCTTCCATATCCTGACTTTAGTGCCTTTAGATAAATGTTCTGGTATAAAATTGCTGGATCATATGATAATTCTATTTTTAATTTTTTGTGGATGCCAATGTACCATTATGCATTAACATTATGCAAAGGTTCTAATTTCTCTACATTTACCCCAATACCTGTCTGTTTTTTGGTGTTATCATGATAGTAGTCATACTGATGGGTGCAAGGTGATATTTCCTTTTTTTCTCAGTTTATTTATCTATAAAATGGAGTTAATACCTTACATGATTATTGTGCCAATTACTGACAATATAAGGAGAATGTCTAACATATGGCAGGTCACTCAATAACTCAATAAATAAATGGTGCTTAATGTCACTTTAGCCCTCTTAACAACTCTGTGAGCTAGTATTCATGGGGAACTGAAGCACAAATAGCTGAACTGACCTGCCATGGGACATTGGATTGGTAAGTGGGAACCAAAACTCAGATCCATCAGCTCAGTACCAGCGTCCACTCTCCTAACCATGACAAGAACTCCCTCCTTAACCAAGCCAAATTTTCTTTCTAGTTTTTCTTTTTTTCTTTTCTTTCTTCTCCTCTGCCGCCACTGCCGCCTCCGCCTCCTCCTCCTCCTCCTCTTCCTCTTCCTCCTCCTTCTTCATCTTTTGTTGGCTCTGATGGTAGGGAAAAATTAGAATCTTCAATAGGAATTTTCTCTATTTCCAAATTTAAGTAGAAAATTCTCAACATTTTCCCCCAATCCCCTTATCTGTGTTTTTGTACCCATTTTCCACCCTAACACTCTCTCCCTCTTCTCCTTTCCCTTCTTAGTCTTTGTTGTTGTTAGGTGCCATCAAGTCATAACTGGCTCATAGCAACCCTCATAAGGTTTTCAGTGGCTGATTGTTTTGGGATTACCTCAGGAGTGGATTGCCACATCCTTCTCCCATTTTTTGTGGTGCTGGGGATCTAACCTTGGACCTTAGAGACTGTAGAGCAGCATTCTTAGTCTTTAGTGTCCTCTGTTCTGCTTTCTGCCTGCAGCTGTATCACTGTGGTGTCTGATCTGTCAGATCTCGGAAGCTAAGCAGGGTTGGGCCTGGTTAGTACTTGGATGGGAGGTCGCCTAGGAACACCAGGTGCTGCAGGCTTGGGAGAAGGACCTGGCAACCCACTCCCTCCAAAAAATCAGCCATTGAAAACTATGAATAGCAGAGAAGCACTGACAATAGCATTTTGCCTGTTGTTTGTAGGGTTGCTATGAGTCAGACACCGACCTGATGGCACCTAACAACAACGATTCTGTTTTCTGTTTCTATGTGATCAACATTATTTTTTCTTTCTTTTTCTTTTTTGTGAAACCACTAAACAGTAATCAATAAAAATATACAATGTCTAAACAAAACAACTGGAAGACAGTTTTCCCTATTTAACTTCCTGAAGTGAATGAGAGCATACAATATTTCTGAGATGTTTCACTCAAGATAATTGTCTCCAGGTCCCACCATTTGGCTCTGAATGCCCCAATTTTGTTGTTCTTTTTGGTTGTGTAATATTCCCTTGTGTATATATACTGGATCTTTCTATTCCATTCATCTTTTGAAGGACATCTGGGTTTATTCCATATCCTTGCAACTGTAAACAGTGCTGCAATAAACATGAAGGTACACATGTCCCTGTGGTATAAAGATTTATCTTCATTAATGTATATACCTAAGACTGGGATCTCAGGATGAAATAGTAGTTTGATTCTGAATTGTCTCAGGAACTTCCATATTGATTTCTACAGTGGCTGTACTAGATTGCAGTCACACCAGCAATGTATAAGAGTTCCTTTTTCTCCACATCCTTGAGAGGCTAGCATTTTGTTGTTGTTGATAGTAGCCATTCTGACTGAGGTAAGATGGCATGTCAGTGTAGTTTTGATTTGCTTTTCCTGAATGACTAAGAAGGTTGAACATTTTTTTCATATGTTTATAAGCCATTTGTAAATGGTTCATTTTCATTGCCCATTTATTAATTAGATTTCTCTGGTATTTAGCTTTTTTAAAAAAGTTCTTTACATATTCTCAATGTTAATTCTCTATCATGTGTAGGTTGAAAAGATTTTCTTCCATTCAGTGGGTTCCATCTTTACTCTGTTAATTGTGTGAGGTGATATTTCTTTGTGATTTTGATTTGCAATCCTCCAATGATGGATAACAATATTTTTTCATATATGTGTTGGCCATTTGTATGTATTTGGAAAAAATGTATATTTAAATCCTTAGCCCATTTTATAATCAGATTATTATTCTTTATTATTAAGTTGAAGGAGTTTCTTATATATTTTGGTTATTAACCCCTTACCAGATATATTGTTCAAAAATGTTTTCCTCATTTATAGGTCATTTCTTCACACAGTTTATTGTTCCTTTTGCAGTGCAGAAGCTTTTTAGTTTGATGTAGTCTCATTTTACTATTTCTGTTTTTGTTGCCTGTGCTTTTGTTGTCACATACGTGAAATCATTACCAAGACCAATGTCATGAATGTTTTCATTTAAATATTCTTCAAGGAGTTTTACCATTTCAGATCTTATGTTTAAATCTTTAATCCATTTTAAGTCAATTTTGTCAGTTGTGTAAGATAATGCTCTGATTTCATTTTTATGTGGAAACCCAGTTTTCCTATTTGCTAGAGAAACTATTCTTTCCTCGTCTTATATTCTTGACATCCCTGGCAAAGATCAGTTGACTATGGATGTCTGGATTTCTTTCTGGGCTCTCCATTCTGTTGCATTAGTCTGTATGTGTGTCTTTTTGTCAATGCCATGCAATTTTGACTACTCTAACTTGATATAGATTTTAGAGTCAAGAATGATGATACTCCAGCTTTGATCTTCCTTAAGACTAATTTTGCTACTCATGATATTTTGTAGTTCCATGTGAATATTATACATTTTTCTACTTCTGGAAACAATGCCATTGGGATTTTCGCAGGGATTGTGTTGAATTGGTAGATCATGTTTTGTAGTATGCATGGTTTAATAATATTAAGTCTTCCAATACATGAACCCAGAAAGTTTTTTCATTTGTGCTTTGTTTTTCTTCTATGAGTGTATTGTACTTTTCTGTCTACAAGTATTTCATTTCCTTAGTTAAGATTATTCCGTTTATTGTTTTTTATGCTATCATAAACAGAATTATTTTCCTAATTTCATTTGAGATTGGTCTTTGTTAGAAATAAAGCTGACCTTTTAATGATAATTTTCATAAATCTGTAATGTGATTGAATTTATGTATTAGTTGTAACAGGTTTTGGTGGAGGCTTTACAGTGTTTCATGTACATATCATGTCATCTGGGCTAGGGTTTAGGTCAGTTGGTAGAGCGCTGCTCTATTCTCTCTACTGCCCTGGGTTTGATCCCCAGCACCACAAAAATGGGAAAAGGGTGTGGCAGTCCACTCTCAAAACAATCCCAAAGCAGTTAGCCTTCAAAAACCCTATGAGGGTCACTCAGCCATCAAAAACTCTATGAAGGTCACTATGAGTCAGATGCAACTCTAGGACACCAAACAACAACATCATGTCATCTGTAAGAAAGACAACTTCTTTCTTTCTGATTTAAGTGCCTTTTATTTATTTTCTTGCTTAATTCTTTGGCTATAACTATATCCAGTATATGGAATCAGTGAATCAGAGCTTTCTTGCCTTGTACCTGATGTCATAGAAAGGTTTCAGTTTTTCACCATTCAGTATGATGTTAGTAGGGGGCATGTCATATATAGACTTTATTATGTTGATATAATTTCATTTGACTCTTGTTTGTTGTGAGTTTTACCATGAAAGACACTGAATTTTGACAAACTCTTTTTCTTCAAATGTTAAGACAAGCATATGCCATTTATCCTTTATTTAATTAATGTGGTGTATTACATGTAATGATTTTTGCATGGTGATCTATCACTGAATATCAGCAACCAATCCCACTTGGTCCTAGCACATGATCCATTTAACATGCTGTTGAACTTTGCTAATATTTTATTGAGTATTATTATATCTGTATTCATCAGATGGATTGACACAGTGTCTGCAACAGTGGGCTTAACCATAAATAAAATCGTTTGCCTGGCACAGAATCGGCAAGTGTTTCGATCTGCTGTACATAGAGTCGCTATGAGTCGGACTCTACTTGATGACACCTAACAACAACAACAATTCATCAGAGACATTGGCCTACAGTTTTCTTTAATGTAATTGGCTAGCTTTGGTCAGAGTAAAGGTGGATAATATGGGTTTGTAAGTGTTCTCTTCAGTTTTTTGAAAGAGTTTAAGAAGTTTGGCATTAATTCTTTTTTACATGTTTAGTAGAATTCATGAGTAAAGCTATCAGGTCCTGGGTTTTTCTTTGTTAGGAAATTTTTGAGTACAGATTCAATCTTATTAGTCTGTTTAAACTTTCTATTTCTTCATGATTTAATCTTGATATATTGTGTGTTTCTAGGAATTTATCCATTTCTTCTAGATTATCCAGTTTTTGGCATATAATTTCTATATAATCAATATAATCTCTAATAATCCATTTTATTTTTGTACCATCTTCTATGCAGCATGCAGTTGGATCTTATTTATTTTATCCAGTTAGCCATTCTATATCTTCAGGTTGGTGAGTTCAGTCTATGTAAATTTAAAGTAATTATAGATAATGGAGGATTTTCTATTGCCATTTTATTAGTAATTTTCTGTTAGTCTTGCAGTTCTTTGTCTTTTTGCCTCACTTTGTGTCTTCTTTCAGGGGAACTGCTATGGGTTCATTTCTTTCTCTTTTTCTTTTGAGTAAGTTCTATAGATTATTTTCTTTGTTATATTGAGACTTATATAAAGTATCACAATATAACAGTCTATATAGAACAATCTGTAACAATGTATTTAAGCTATTAACAACATAGCCTGCAGCCTTAACACTGTAGCATCTGATCTTGTCAGATCTCAGAATCTAATCAGGGTGGGGCCTGGTTAATACTTGGATGGGAAGCTGCCTGGGAACACCAGGTGCTGTCAGCTTCAGAGAAGGACTAAGCAACCCACTTCCAAAAATTAATGTGCCATTGAAAACCCTATGAATATCAGAGAAGCACTAACAATATTGTTTTTCCTATTGTATATAGGGTCACTATGAGTCAGACACTGACTTGATGGCACCTAACAGCAACAACAACAATAAAAACATAAGTACAAAAACATACAAAAACTCTACATTTTAGCTAGGTGAGATGAGACAACCTGTAACCCCAGCTCAGGAGGCCAAGGCAGAAGCTTCTCAAGTTTGAGGCTGCCTGGGCTACATAGTGAGAGCCTGTCTTGAAACAACATATTCTACATTTTAACTTCTCTGTCCCCAAACACTGTATGTTAAAATTTTTACAACTTACATCTGTTCATACTGTGTATCTTTTGACATATTTCAGTAATATTTGAATCTTTGATTTTAACTTTTTAATTAGAATTAAGTGATTTATCTACAACCATTACAGTAATATCATATTCTATGTTTGTCTATATATTTACATTTACTGATGAATTTCATAATTTCTTTTACTGTCATGTTACTATTTAGTGTCCATTCATTTCCACTTGCAGGAGTACCTTTAGTACTTCTTCTTATGCAGGTCTAGTGTAATGAATTCCCTCAGTATTTATTTGAGGAAATCTTTATCCTTTTGAGGTATAGTGTAGTATTCTGTACCAGAATGCTCTAAGACTAGTAGAACATAGTGTTAGAATAGTACAGTAATAATGTTTATAATACTATATTTTCTATATCTTTGAAGTAAGGTATAATATTCTTGGTTGTATAGTTTTTTTTTTTTCTTTTAGCATTTGAATACACCATTCAACTCCCTTGTGGCCTGTAAAATTTCCACTGGAAAATCTATTTGTAGTCTCATTGAGGTCTCTTTGAATATGATTAGTAGATTTTCTCTTACTGCCTTCAAAATTCTTTTACTTTTGATAATTTGTTTATAATGTATCTCAGTGTAGATTTCTTTAGGTTTATCTTAATATTGTTTGGACTTCTTGGATCTTGGTGTACATTTTCTTCCTACATTTGGGAAGTTTGAAGGCAAAATTGTAAGTTGTGAGTTTTATTTCTCTAATAATCTCTATAGTCTATTTCTCTTCTCCTTCTGAAATTGCCTGTATTAGTCCATTTCATGGTGTACCATAATTCCACTAAGCTATCTTTACTTTTAAAAATTCTTTTCCTTTTGCTTTTCTAACTGAATTATTCCAGTGATTGAATTTCGAGCTTATTGATCCTTCCTTCTGCTCAATCTTCACTGCTGTTGAAACTCTCTAGTGAATTTTTCCATTCAGTTATTGTGTTTACCAGATTCATGATTTCAGTTTGATATATTCTTTGTATTTTCTCTTTGTTGAAATTCTCACTTTGTTCCTGAATTGTTCTTTTGACTTTGGTGAGCATTTTTATGAGAGTTTTAATTCTGTGAGGTTTATTACATAGCTGTTTCATTAGATTTGATTTCTGGAGATTGATGTTACTCTGGAATATATTTTTCTACTTATTAATTTTCCTTTATTCTCTGTGCTGCTGTCTGCACATTAGTCAAAGCAGGCACCACTTTTAGATTATTGAAACTAGTCTTGTATAGGAGATTCCTATGACTTATCCCAGTCAGACATTCTGGGGACCTTTACCAACTCTCCCCTGACTGCAAGTGGAAGGTAAAAAGTAGATTTTTTTCCATTGTTTTCTTGTGTCCTGGTCTGGGGGGAAGATCAGTTGTATCCACCTGCCAAGCTACCACTTCCATTCTCCTTCAGGTGGCTAGACTGTGCTGGCAAAATAAAAGCCAGATCTCCAGAGAGCTCCCTTGGAAAACTTGGGACCTTGGATATGCCACACAACCCTTTGTTCCTCTGGCTAAAGACAGGAGCTAGAGGGATCTTTTCCTGATTATATGACCTTGTGCATGTAACACCCATGATTTAAAAGGCGGTATATCAGTGTTTGAACTATTATATCATTTATATTTTATATTACTTCCATTCTCTATTTAAAAATGATTACTGTAAGGCAACTCTGATATCTATATGTTATAATTTCTCAAGAAGAGGTGAAGCTACTATGATGAAAAACTTCCTATGAGTTTTACAAGAAACTTTATAACAATGACTCAGGGCTCAAGAAAGCTTGGTGGAATGCAAAGGCTGTCAATTATTGATTCTCATAATCCAGTTTTGGTCCTATGGAAGGAAAAGGAAAAGGAAATATTACACAAGTTGGTTGGATTTTGAAAATGAAGAGCAAGAGATACTCAAGATTGTATCAGGCCTAGGAAGAATAAAACATATTCAGAGGAGCTGTTTTAGTGATTGGACTCATCCCTTTATCCTATGTAGCTGAATCTTCTAGTTGCCACCTTACATCTGTTCTTCCCTCCTTTCTTATCAGCAAAACTACAGTTTTGTTGGGAGTACCATTTTTTCCTTATGAGAAACATTTCCCAGCCTTTCTTATAGATGAGGTAGCTATGGGACATAGTTAGAATGAACAAATTGAAGACTGAAATTAGTAAGATTTCAAAGGAGACCATCAAGAAAGTGAAAAGATAACCTACACAATAAGTGAAATACTTGCAAATTCCATGTTTGAACATTTGACAATTCAATAACAAAAATACAAAATTACCTGATTAAAAGCATACAATTGACTTAAATAGACTTTTTTTTTCAGAGAAGGTATGCAAATAGTCAATAAGCATATAAAAGGATACTCTACAACATTAGTCATTAGTCATTGGAGAAATGTAGACCCAAACCTCAAAGAAATATCACTTCTACCTATTATTGTTGTTGTTGTTGTGTGCCTTAGAGTCGTGCCTGACTCATAGCAACCCTCATGGGGTTTTCAGTGGCTGATTGTTTGGGGATAGCCTTGGGAGTGGATTGCCATGTCCTTCTCCCGTGTTTGTGGTGCTGGGAATTGAACCTGGGACCTCAGAGACTGAAGAGCAGCACTCTACCCACTGAGCTAATTCCCAGCCCAACTCCTACCTATAATAAAAAAAGAAAAATAAATAACAAATGTCAGGGATAGAAAAGTTGGAGCCTTCATACATTCTTGGTGAGAATCTAAAATGGAGCAACCACTTTGGCCAACATTTTATTGGTCCTCAAGAAGTTAAACAGAGTTACTATATTGCCTATCAAATCCATTTTTTAGTATGCTCTTAACATAATTGAAAAAATACCTCCACAAAAGAACCTGTATAAAAAATATCTATAGCAGTTGTTCTGTAGGCATACTGCAAAAGCAGATGTGCCACCACCCAAAATATGGTTTGAATTTGAGATTGGTAGAGCCACACACAAATAATGTGAAGCTATGAAAACATTTAGTCCTTATATAATAAGCCTTTTTGGAGAGAGTAGGGGGCTTCCAATTAGGTCCAGCAAGCTTGAAAGAGCATGTGAAGGAGACACTTGTGGCATTTATAGTGGTTAAAGGAAGGGGCTGTGGTGAGGGTTTCTGTACTTGGCTTGAAATTCACATCATTGCCAAAGAAGGGAGCATCTGAGATTTTCTTTTACTAACTTTCCCAGAAGTAAAGCAGAAGGCAAGGAGAGAGGGGTAAGACTTAAAACCTGCCAAACATCAGATAATGAAGTCATACTGTGGTTACACAGTATTGTTTAAAATAGCCAAGAAGTGGACCAGCCCAAATGGCCACTAACATAAGTTGATAAATAAAATATGGTAATTCATAGAATGAAATACTATTTGATAGCAACAATAATAAAAAATGAAGTGTTGATACATGTTATGACTTGGATAAACTCTGGCAATATTTTGTAAAGAGAAAGAAATTACAGAAAACCACATGTTGTGTGATTCCATTTATGTAATATATCTGATATGTTGTTGTTGTTAGGTGCTGTCGAGTCGGTATCCCACTCATAGCGACCCTCATAGGGTTTTCAATGGCTGACTGTTTCGGGATTGCCTTGGGAGTAGATTGCCAGGCCCTTCTCCCATTTTTGTGGTGCTGGGAATTGAACTCAGGGCCTCAGAGACTGCAGCGCAGCACTCTACCCACTGAGCTAAATCCCAGCCCATATCTGATATAGATAAGGCTATAGAAACAAAGTTCTTACAGCCATAGCACTATAGCATCTGATCCCATCAGATCTCGGAAGCTAGGCCGGGTTGGGGCTAGTTAGTGCTTGGATGGGAGACCACTTGGGAAGACTAGGTGCTGTAGGCTTGGGAGAAGGACCTGGCAACCCACTCCAAAAAAATAATCAGCCATTGAAAACCCTATGAATAGCAGAGAAGCACTGACAATAGTATTTTACCTGTTGTACATAGGGTCGCTATGAGTCGAACACCAACTCAACAGCACCTAACAACAACATAGAAGCAGAGAATAGATACATAATTATTTAGAGCTGAGGGTTATAATGAGAAAAAATGTGAAGTGACTACTAGTGAGTATAGAGTTTCTTTTTGTTTAAATTATTCTAAAAAAGACTAAATATTAGTCCAGTCATTATGCTGCTCTTAGCGTAGGTAAACTTTCTGTTCCTAGTTACTTTTTTGTAAATGTTAAATTGCCCTACTTTCATCATTGTACAATGGCAACAATAGTACATATGACATTTAACTGAAAAATGTAAAGATTATTGTTATTTATATTGTTAGCATCTGTAAGCTCATGAGAGAAATAAAAATTAGAGCTCTTCACTGTAGCCTGTTACTTCATTGCACCAGTCACTTAATATCTACTTCACTTGTGTTATCCCACTCAGTTCTCTCAACAACCTTGCGAAATCAAGTTTTTATGTTTTGCAGCTAAAAGTGGAATTGGAGGAGATTAGTACTCAAGATGGTGTTCAAACTCTTGTCCCTCCAAAGTCCATATTTTTCAACATTTTACACTGCTTCTAACACAAAGATTAATTTACTAGGTTTCAGACTTTCCGTCATCCACCAACAAGCAAATTTCACGATGTGACAAGTGATTGCTCTGAGTAAAACATAAGCTTATAAATAGCTTCATTAAATTGTACATCAACAAGATGTATAGAATTTTACATTGTCAGATTTCAGTTACAATTGCCAGATTTTATCTGTTTTTAATTCATACCAAATGAAAACATTATTTTGATGGCCTCTTTAAGAAATGGCATACAAAAATAAAATGGGACAGCAGCCTAAAATGAATTCACTTCAGGAAATTTTATGAGCCATCAAGGCAGCATTCAGTTACTTGCAATGAGAAATGAACGTGGTAGGTAAAAAAGCAAGAATTTAGGATGGTTCTTTTTGACATACAATGTATAGGCAGATGAAAGCTAACAGTATGCAGATTGCATAGAAAGTTAAATAGTGTAGAAATGAGCTTTTGCTACTTACAGCATGAATCTAATAGCTGTCTAGAATATACTGACAATTATAATTGCAAATCTCGTATATTAGATTATTAAAGAATAACTAAGAATTTATGAAAAATATCTTACTTTGAAAGAATATTAATATCTTTTGATTTAATCCTCAGGAAATAGGTTAGAAATACCTTTGGAATAAGATATGAATGTTCCAGTGGTATTTTTAATTTTTCTGGTAAAATAGTTTTTACTTCTTTTGTGAATTATCTTTTAAAGAAGTTAAGTTGAAATCAATAGTAAATAAGATAAATTTAAGTCATCTGAGCATTTCCTGAAGTCACAGGTGGCAGTGTGATATAATGGTTAAGTCAAAGACCCACACTTGAATTCTATTTCCACTACTTATGGTGCAAACCTGGGTAAGCTCTTAATATCTCTGAGACCCACTTAACAGATGAAATTGGAAAAACAATACCTCTCTTGAATTGATTTAATGCAGAATAAATCAGTATTATATGTAAAGCATTTTATGTAGTATCTAGTATAGGGTAAGCACTCAATAAATGGAAGATTTACCTATGCAATTTAAATACATCTTCACAGGAAAAAACAGGGTGAAATATAGATAAGTTGGTAAATTGAGCGTAAGTAGATAATCTAATTACAATTCAGAATGAAAATAAATTTTGGCTTATACATAAAATATTTCTCACTTACTTTCCTAAAGAAATACATATACTTCATACTTTAGATATACAAAAGTAGGGAGTTAACTGCTGTTTATAATTATGTAAACTAAGACAATGTCCTTTTGTTTCTAAATGATTTGTTTTAGCTGCTTACCAGGGGGAGTTTGCTGGATAATAGGTATTTGTTAACATAGGTATCTCATCAGTTTGTTTAACTAAGGTAAGATGAAAAAGAATATGCCATTTTATACTTTAAATCTCCACAATTATTTTAAATAGTATATTGCATTTGAGTGTGGGAATTTTGTGCAAATTAGATTATATGAATAGTTGTCTAGACTACAGTCTGTAGAAAGATAAAGTCTAGAAAACTGAAGAAACATTCAGGTTTGTATAAAGAAAATGCCTAAAATCTAATGAAAAAAGTGTAAATTATCCTTTAACAATTTGGCTAAAAATTACATTATAACTCATTATCTTCAAATTCTTAACAGAAAAAGTAATATAATATTTGATTCCTTTGATTTTTTTTGCCATATTATGTAGTTTGAATAAAGAAAAATATTAAGATCTAAATTTTTTTTTTACAAATGGGCCAGAAGATAAGCTTTCATGTTGATGTGATTATATTCTCTTACCAATTTTTAAGGACATGCCTAGGAATAGCTGATGGCAACTAAAAAATATCTCTTCACCCAGGCAACTTCAATGAAAGCAGTTACTTTGAACTTCAGTTATTAGAACAACAACAAAAAGACAAATAGGCTTATTAGGAGACGTGTATAATGTAAAATATAAAACATTGATGACCTCAATTTTCATGAGAGCTGAGAAAAGTAATACAAGGAATTTATGCCTTTGCATATTTTATTCATTCCTTTTTAGCTTTTAACTATAATGAAATGTGAAATTTTCTCTAAATTTGAGTAACTACTCTCTTTGGCTTAGCAAAAATTTTTTTGAATACAATCCACTTTAAAACAAAACCAATTTTTATGGGTCAGTTCCATGTTAATAGTTAAATTAATAAAATTTTCAGATTCTTTTAATCTTAACAGATAGACATATATTCCATTAAGAGGCTCCAGACAGAGAAAGTGAAAACACAGACCATACCTACAAGCATTTTTAGTAGTGTTCCCTTTAATAATGATTAAATGTAATCACAAAATGTACTGCTTTTTTTCGATGCAGTACTTGGGGTGTTGAACTCAGGGCCTCACAATGCTTTTGCAAGTGTTCTACCACCAAGCTGCACTCCCACCCCCCCCCTTTTTTTTTTTATTTTTTGAGATAGGATCTCGCTAAATTACACAGACTCCCTCTGGTCTCGAACTTGTGATCCTCCTGCCTCTGCCTCCCAAGTCCCTGGGGTTACAAGCATGTGCCATCACTTTTATTTTGAGACAGGGTCTCACTAAATTATGAAGGCTGCCTCTGGCCTCCAACTAGCGATTCTCCTGCCTCAGCCTCCTGAGTTCTTGGGATTATAGGCATGCACTACTGTGCCTGACTCTACTGCTGTATCTTGATGAATTAATTCTTCTCCTTTTTTTTTTATCAAGGTATAATTTAGATACAATGAAATGCTCAGATTACCAGAGCACCATTCAATGTTCCATTAGTTTTGGCAAACATCAACATGTATGTAAACCTACAGCTATATCATGACATAGAACAGAAGAAAGTTCAGTCATACCTCTTCCCAGCCAATCATTGCCCCCTCACCGCTAAAAGAATCAACCAATGATTTTATTTCTATCATAGATTATTATATATTCTAGGACTTCTTTCATATTGAATTATCATACAATATACATTTTTCAGTGTCTGGATTTTTCATTCAACATGGTATTTTTGTGATTATTCCATGTTGCATGTAATGTTCTTCCCTTTTGGAACTGGACAGAGGCTAGAGATTGTATTTCTTCTACTGGATTATTAGCAGAAGTATAGTTCTTGATGGTGCTCCTATGAAGGCTCACATGGAAGACAGGGAAGGGCTGAGCATTGGACAGTGTTCTTCCTTGTTATGTAATAATAGAAAGCTTGGGGAAATTGTCTTCATGGTTATGTGGAAAACAAAATTTGTAAGTGATGAACCTGTATATTTAGCTGAGGATATTTCTAATCAAAGAGTTAAAAATGTAGTTTGGTTTCTTCTTACTGCGTGTTGTAAAATTTTAAAGTAAAAAGATACATTGAAAGAACTGCTTAACAAAAAGGAACGAAGACTGCATGACTTTGAAAATTGTCAGTTCCTCTAGGTGGCCAAATCTAAAAGTCATAAAGGATGGCAAAGCATGGTACACAGAAAAATCTAAAGACATGACTCCGTAACTTCTTGCTATTGTCTCAAAAGTATTTTTAAAAGTCAGAACATTCCATCACAACAAAGGAATCTTTCCACAAACAGAAATTTTCCTACTCAGATCTTCTGAACCTAACCTGAGGGCCCATAGGAGGCTTAAGGGCAGATTCACTAGGCACCTCCTCAGAGGGAAGAAGAGAAGAGATTGTCTCTCAGAGATCTGTGGATATAGTTTTTGTCGAATAAAGTGAAAGGTCCGCTGGGCACAGTGGCGCAAACCTATAATCCCAGCATCTCGGGAGGCAGAGGCAGGATCACAATTTCGAGACCAGAGGCAGTGTGCGTAATTTAGCGAGACCTTGTCTCAAAAAGAAAAAAAAAAAAAAAAAAAAAAAAAAAAAAAAAAAAAAAGGGCTGGGGTGCAGCTCAGCTCAGTGGTCCAGCACTTGCAAAGCATGCAGGCGCGAGGCCCTGGGTTCAACCCCAAATACCGCAAAAAACAAAACAAAACAACGAATAAAGTGAAAGATCAGTGAGATTCATGCAAAACATACAAATCTGATGAGAAAATTGTTTTAGTAGAAATGAAGGGGGCAGAGAGTACAGGAAGCTGTCACACCTTAAAGATCCCACTAATAGAAAGCAGCCTGAAAAAATTACTCAGCTGCAAACATACTCTGGTTTTCATGAAAAAGAGGCCTCAAAAGACAGAATAAAAACCCTGGAGATAATGCTGAGAACTACTAGGAAGATTTCATAGACTTTGAAACCTAAGCCAAAAAATCCCAACGTTATCCCAGCTGGGACTGTTACGTACCTTTTTCCTTGTTTTCCTCCTTTTTTGAGCTAGAATATTTATAGTGGTTATTGTATATCTTTTTCCCATAGTGTGGTAAAAGGGTCAGAGAATTTGTGCCACTAATTTCTAAATATGGAGTGGAATTGTTCCCCATCAGCAATCCTTAAAGGATTAAGTGGAGAAGCCTCATCTGCCCCTGAATTTGGTTTACATTTTGTACTTTGAACTGATGAGGCTTTGGGGGACCTTAGGAGAGTTGAAAGTATTTTGCACTTGCAGAGATATGAGTTATTATGGACCAGAGAGTGGACTATAGAAGACAAATACAAATGTGTTTGTTATAATACCTAGATTTTATAAACTTACTTTACATCCATAAAAAAGATTTTATATCAACTTTAATTTCATTTGTAAGTAACCATGATTATATGTATTTTAATGACAAAATATATTACTTTGATTTGAGAAGATGTAAATTCTTCAATCATTTACAACAATATGCAGTTTATAATTTCTTGTTGGACAGATTGAGATCTCCTTAACAATACCTTACTTATTAGAAATGATTTTCTCATACTTGTGTGAAAATTCTCAGTGTGAGGAAAAAAGAATAAGGGTTATCAAATCTTGCAAAAACATTTTTCAGTCTTTCTTGAGGAAGTTTGAAGATGGAAAAGCAGGAATTACAAAATGTGTGGTGCTCTATATACTTGTCTAAATTTTATGTGCACAGAATCCTTTCTTACTATAGTAGGCATGTTTCTTATACTACTGGATTTAAAAAAATCTTTTTACTCATTCACACTAGAAAGAACATATTGAAAAAATTGAATTGCTTATGTGTTGGGGTGCACAGTTATTAATAAATGTATCATGATGCCCATGTAATTTGTGGAATCTTTGTGAAATTTGACCTCATGCTTTCTACATTATAAATGGTTTAGTAAGGTAGAACAACTGATAGAAAATGGAAACTATAGTCACATAAAATAGCATGTTGGAGTGTACTATTAAAGGTAATTTATATATTCTTCTTTTTAAAATGTTTACAAGGCCTATTTAAACATAGGTGTCTAACATATATGAAGATATGCAGCAGATATGAATAAAATAGTAAATAGTGTCTGATAAAATGGAGTTGACAAAATGCTTTCAAATATCCAGACTAATGAGCTAAATAAACAATATTCTGACATTTGGGACTATTATTGAAAACTTAATGCTCTGATAGGAGGGTGGGGAAGTCATCTTCATGTAATACCAGAAGCATTCAGTGAATCGTATCTAAGGGTTAAAGTATGAAAAGTTATTTCTAATTTTTTTGCAACTAAAAATGGCTTGGATGTCTGCCTAACCTGATAATTTATTTCAAAAATAATCGCTGTACATATTATTACCTGATGTTCAAATGAACACTTCAAATTACCTAACTTGTCAGTGGTATCTTTTCATCTAAGTGAAGTGCAGAACACTATTTTATTTTTCTAGAAAATCATGCTTGGGAAAACTAAAAACATAATCATAAAAGACTGAAACTGAAACAATTACAGAATGCGTGCTTTCTCCAATGCTTCAATCTTCCTATGTTGAAAGAGATTTCATGCAAACTTTAACAAAATAGGAAAATAGAATGTAAGATGTTCAATTAGTTAATTTCCTTTTCTTTTCCTTTTCACTTTTCTTCACTCTCATCTGTGTATTAGGGGGCTGAACCCAGGATGTTGCATTTACTTTTGCAAGTACTCTACCATTGAGCTGCACCTCCAGTCCCCTTTTTAGATTTTTTTCTTGAGGCAGGGTCTCGTTAAATTACACAGGCTGCCTCTGGCCTCACCTACTGAGTTGTTGAGATTACAGGGATAAGCCACTGCACCCAGCAATTACTTTACTTTTAAAATATCAAAGCTGGAGCCCAGGCACAGTGGCTCATGGCTATAATCCCAGTGACTTGAGAGGCGAAGACAGGAGGATCACAAGCTCAAGGCCAGAGGAAGGCTGAATAACTTGGCAAGACCCTGTATCAAGATAAAAAATTTAAAACTGGGTTGAAAAGTGAAGCTCAGTGGTAGAGCATTTGCAAAGTACCTGCAAGGCCCTTGGTTCTAAAAATCAAAATAGATTTGAACTCAAAATTGGATGTTTCCTCAGAACATAGCACTATTATAATTGGGATTTAAACTATTTTTAAAACACCACCACCTTTACTCTGTCTTTCACAGATCGCACACACACACACACACACACACACACACACACACAGAGAGAGAGAAATGCAAGTTGGCTAAAAAGAAGTGTGGAAGGGAAAAAAAGAGCCCTGGAAATAAAGTCAGTTGTCTGTTTTCTAAGGTCATTAGAAAATAGAAGTTTGGTTATGAAACTTACTTCAAAATAAATGTTGGAAACCATTTATTATTACACTCATTTTTTTCTCTTAACAAATGTCTCATTGGAAATCTCGTGCCTTTTTCTGAAGTTGGAAAAACAAATCAACTGACCAATTCCAAAGCTAAGATAAACTGAAAACTGAAACAACACATTGTATAGGTTGCTGGGTTGACAATATGCTGGACAAAAAGAAGAAAAGCAAATGAAGTAGTTTTCACTTTTATATAAATTTAAGACTTATGTTCAAACTCAGTAAGAATAAAATTTTATAGCATTTGATAATTATTCACATTGGCATAAATTTCTATTACTTTATTAACAAGTGAAATTTTCCAATAAATTGAATTCAGAGATAATCTTTCAAACATCTTTTTTGTTCAGTAGCAAAAACAAATCTCAATAACATTTCCTGAAATGTACACTCTGTTTAAGGCACCCATCTTATCCCATTACTGTATGAAAAACAAAATAGTGAATAGATGAAATATATTGGTATTGTTGTTAGGTGCTGTTGAGTCATGTCCGACTCATAGTGACACTCATAGGGTTTTCAATGGCTGATTGTTTCTAGATTGCCTCCAGAGTGCATTGCCATGTCTTTCTCCCATTTTTTCAGTGCTGGTAATTGAACTTGGGAAATTGAGCTCAGACCCTCTGAGACTGCAGTGCGGCACTCTACCAACTGAGCTAAATTGCAGCCCCATATTGGTATTAGGAAGTGGGTATAGGAGATAAACCCCCAAAAGGTGGCCAAGTCTCAGATAACTAAAAAGATATGTGAACACAGTGACTGTATTTTGCTGACTTGCAGTCACAACTCTTAAATGTAGTAATCACTTTGACATTACCATGCTTTTGTCTTTACAAAGTATATCTAATACATGTTCCTTAATTCACATTGCATCCATGAACTTAACATTTTATTCTCCATAACTTCATCTCACCCCCTTTCTAGTTCTCTTTTCTTCAATATTACTTGCTAGGCATTTATTAATGACCTCCATTTTATATATCTGAATATGTAACAGATAAATACTGGCACTGTAAAATGATTTGAAAACAGGAAAACTGGAACAAAGTTTAATTAAATGGCCATTGTAATAGTATACATACACACGAGAGTTGATTTGAGAGAAATATTGAATAAAAAGAGGAATTATACACTTTGAAGTGACATTTTGGGGAAACGCCACTGTCTGTAGGGTGGAGTGGGCAGATATATGAAATGAAACTAAGATTGTAAGATTATGTATAAGGGACACAAATTAAGAGAAGTTAGTCTGTGGAGGTTAAAATGCTAGATTTGTTATAGGTATTTGCAATCTGAAGTAGAGTTGTGATATCCAATGTAATAAACAGAAGCCAGGTGGCTATTTGTTACTTGAGTTCTTGTTAGAGGGAAAGCCTAGAGAGAAATGTAGTTTAGCTTTTAAAGATCAATGAGAAGAAGATAAAGACTATGTTTGTTGTTGTTGTTAGGTGCCATCGAGTCGGTATCTGACTCATAGCGACCCTCATAGGGTTTTCAATGGCTGTTTCGGGATTGCCTTGGGAGTGGATTGCCAGGTCCTTCTCCCATTTTTTCGGTGCTGGGCATTGAACTCGGAACCTCAGAGACTGCAGAGCAGTGCTCTACCAACTGAGCTAAATCCCAGCCCAAAGACTATGTTTAGGAGAATAGATATAGTTATAATTCTTCACTAATTTTTTCAGCAAGACATTGTAGACTTAAAATGCATGGGCACTGTACCAAACAAACTAGAGCAAACTAGAACATAGAATGATTATTTTATGATTCATAGTCTATTTGAAAAGCTAGAGGTACACACAAATATAATGTGCTATATTAATATTCTAGGATTGTCATAACAAAATACCAAAGATTGGTTGGTTTAAACCATAGAAATTTTTCTTCTCATAGTTCTGGATGGTAGAATTCCCAGATTAAGATTTTAGCAAGTCTGGTTTCTCCTGAGGCCTCTTTCTTTGTCATTCAATGGTCATTTTATTGATCTATCTTCATATGGCCTTTCCTCTGTGCATGTGCATTCCTGGCATCCGTTTTTATGTATTGACAAAATGATCTCATTTCATCAAGTACACTTTTTATGTTAATATAAGCATGTAATTTTGGAGGAGTGAGGACACAATTTACTCTCTAACATGGTAAGGTAAGATGTATAAAGACTATAAAGGCATCCCAGAGAATAACTTAGTTTGTATGTATAAATGAAATAGAAAAAAGATTCATAGAAGAAGCAAATTTTAAGCTAGTGAATCTTAAGGAAAAATATAGAACATTTTAAGAAGAGAAAACAGATAGGTATTTGAGATTGCACCTTGTTCAGGGAATAGTGGGGAGACCAGTGTGAATAGAATACAGTTGTAAAGAAGATAGTGATAGAACATGAAGATAGTGGTAGTTTGGAAACATCTTTGGAAAAATCCCTCCAGGCCATGCTAGGGAAATGACCTGTGTCCTATCGGCCCCCTTTCACCTTCCGTGTTCTTGTTGCTGAATGAATTTTGTTTTCCCGTCAAATATCTTTTTTTCTACCTCTACCACCCTGGTCCAAAATATCCCAATCTATTTTCTAGGAAGTGGAAAGAGCTCCTTTCTATGTTAACCCCCCTCAACTGTCATTAATATCCTTACTGCATTTTGGGACCCTAACCATAATTGAACAAATATTAACAGAGCATTAACTGTGTGCTGAAACTCTATAAGGCACTGTAGGTTTTATTAAACATGATCTTTTGTAATTAAATTTAAAATTGTTACTTTTTAAAAATCCCCCAAAGGCTTTTTATACCACTTAGGATAATCTTTAAGATATCTCTGAAACTCTGCCCTTCTTACCTCCCAAAATTTGTTTCCCTCTGTGGCTACCTCAAAATTATCTCAATATCATCTGTTTATACTTTATTATTTTCTGGCACAAAGGCTTTTGTAGACTGTATTTCTTCTGTTTGGAATGCCTTTTCTTCCCCTTTGTACCAAACTAATATTGAGTCATTTTTTGAATTTACCTACAATCTCATTCTTGGAAAAGTCTTTCTTTACAGCTCAAACTAGATCAGAGATGCCCATCATTTCTACTTAATGTAAGATTTGTGTACTTCTCTTTTGTAGAATATATGTACAATGTGAATTTTTTATTTGTCTCATGGCTTTTTTATATTTCCTCAATTAAGCTCCATAAAAATGCAAACATTGCCAGATTTTTCTCATAACTTTATCCAAAGTGACTTATAGAGTTTGCAGTACATAGTTAATTTCTTCTAATGGTTTTGAATTGTGGTTAGAGGTTCCAAAATATAGAAAGGATATTGATCCACAGTAAGCATAGATAATATTTCTCATATGTAGGCTCAATTGAATGAATCCTGTGATAACATCCTGCAGCTGCACCACTGTGGCATCTGGTTCCTTCAGATCTTGGAAGCTAAGCAGGGTTTGGCCTGGTTAGTACTTAGATGGGAGACCGCCTGGGAACACCAGGTGCTATAGGTTTGGGAGAAGGATCCAGCAACCCACTCCCCCCAAAAAACCAATCAACCTTTGAAAACCCTATGAGTAGTAGAGAAGCACTAACAACAGTGTTTTGCCTGTTGTACATAGGGTTGCTATGAGTTGGACACCGACTTGATGGCACCTAAGTACAACAATGCCTGCAGCCATAGCCCTGTGTCATCCAATCCTGTCAGATCTCTGAAGCTAAGCAGGGTCAGCACTGGTTAGTACTTGGATGGGAGACTGCCTGGGAACACCAAGTGCTGTAGGCTTGGGAGATGGACCTGGCAACCCTCTCCCCCAAATAAATCTGCCATTGAAAACCCTATGAACAGCAGAGAAGCACTGACAATAGTGTTTCGCCTATTGTAGGTAAGGTCGCCAGGTACAGACTCGACAGCATCCAAAAACAACAACAAGGACAACAATGATAACATGCCCTCCTTTGGAAATACATTTATTCTAAGTGACCTAGTGCAATAATTGCAAGAATTTAAAGCAATAAAATGACTAACATTCACTTAAACTATTTAGATAAGTCATGATGTCTGTGTGTATATGTTTTCTTTGTTCTTTTCTTTGACTTTTTTCCTTTTTTTCTTTCTTTTTTATTTGTTTACATATTCATTCATTCATTCACATTTGCTGTACTTGGTGATTGATCCTACGCCCTTGCACATACTTTGCACGTGCTCTATCACTGCTCTGCACCCCTAGCCCATTTTTTATTTTTTATCCTGAGACAGGGTCTCACGAGTTACATAGGCTACCTCTGGCCTTGAACCTATCATCTTCCTGCTTCCACTCCTGAGTCACAGGTATTATAGGTGTGAACCACCATACCTGGTTTCCATTTTCATATAAATATTTTCCTTAGCTCTAATAATATAGTATACAAACCTTAGGCTTTCTGTGCTGTGAAGAAAGATAAATTTCCTGTGATTTCAGTGGGTTCTCTAAGCTCAACTTTCTAAAGCTAACACATCAGTTATATTACTATACTTATTAAAAATGGTTTCTATAATGGGACAAAGTTAGTTTTTGGACATGCTCTCAAGAATGAGGAGTGTAGAGGAATATTATCTATCTCAAGGCTATTTCTGATAATGACCTTAAGTGAATGAGATTTGCAGAGTTCTAGGGGTATAAATTTTCAGTTCCACATAATGTGTAAGTTCTAGAGAATTTTGTGTCTATAGTTAATCGTCTCCCCACTTGTCTTATCAGTTTGCAGTACTATGGGCGGCTTGTGTGTTGCTGTGATGATGAAAGCTGTGCCACCTGCATTACAGATACCAGTAAGGTTACAGAAACATATCTGTCTATGTTTTATTGACTATACAAAGGTATTTGACTGTGTGGATCACAAAAAATTATGGGTAATATTGCAAAGAATAGGAATACCAGAGCACTTAATTGTACCTATGAGGAATTGGTACATGGACCAGGAGGCAGTTATTCAAACAGAACAAGGAAACACTGCTCATTTTAAAGTCAGAAAAGGTGTGTGTCATGGATACATCCTTTCACCATAGTCCTTCAGTCTCTATGTTGAACAAATAATCTAAGAAGCTGGAGTTTATAGAGAAGAACATGACATCAGGATTGGACGAAGATACATTAATAACCTGCATTATGTAGCTGGCAAAACTTTGCTTGCTGAAAGTGAGGAGGATTTGAAACATTTACTGATGAAGATCAATGAACACAACCTCCAGTGTGGACTGTGCCTCAACATCCAGAAAACAAAAATCCTTACAACCAGCTCAGTAAGCAACTTCATGATAAATGGAGAAAAGATTGAGGTTGTCCAAGATTTTGTTTTACTTGGTTTTACAATCAACATCCATGTAAGCAGCAGTAGAGAATTCAAAAGGCACATTGCTGTTGAAAAGACCTCTTTTAAAGTGTTGTAAAGTAACAATGTCACATGTAAGATGGTGTGCCTGACTCATGCCATGATATTTTTACCATATGCTTGTGAAAGCTGGACAGTGAATAAAGGAGACAGGTAAAGAATTGATGCTTTTGAATTATGGTGCTGGAGATGAATATTGGTTTTACTATGGACTACCAAAAGAATCAACAGATTCATACTAGAAGATGTGCAACTAGAGTGTTCCTTGGAAGCAAGGATGGCTAGACTGCATCTGACATATTTTGGACATGTTGTCAGGAGGGACCAATCCTTGGAGAAGAACATCATATTTGAGAGAGTGATGGATCAATGAAAAAAAGGAAGACCTTCAACTAGGTTGGTTGACACAGTGGCTGCAGCAATAAGCTTAAATATACAAAGGATCTTGTGCCTGGAACAGTGTGGGGGAATGTTTCATTCTCTTGTACATAGGATTGCTATGAATCAGACCTGACTTGATAGCATCTAGCAACAATGACAGTCAATGTACTGTATTTTAAACTTAAAAATTCATTAAGAGAGTTGATCTGCTGTTGTTGCATGTGCATGTGCACAGACATATACACATACACGTGAACAAATACCCAAACACTGAAGGAAACTCACATAATCGTTTTTCCATCTTTGCTTTATTATAATTTCATATTGAATGTAGTATAGTCAGATATTGTACTATTTCTTTCAGTTAACGTTGCTGGATTAAATACACAGCTTCTGAGTATTCTGCCCATTCTGTATTTTTATAGGAAGAATTTTGAACTGCAGTATATATGCAGCATAATTATAAGAATTTAAATTGATCCATAATTATGTGAGGTACTATAAGCATATACACATACTGGTTTCATTTTTATTACAATGCAGCAATTATTTCATGCCACATCATGTGTTTTTGGTTTCTTATCAAAGAAAATATCATATTTTTATAGAAAAAATTAAAAACTGAAATGTAGAGAATTGTGAGGAGAATTTGAATGAAACAGTAATTTATTTTACCCCCAGAATTTCCTTCATTTTAGCACCATGAGGATGAAAACATGTCTAAATTTATTATTCTGATTGTAAGACAGGAGAACAAAAGGAAAATTTTCTATTTAAATCTCTTAAATAATGTATATTTTGTATTGACAATTTTTTTCAAATGGAATTATAGTTTAAAATATGTAGTTTCTTCCTGAAATATTAGAGGTGATGCTTCATAAATAGTTTTAAAACTTACATTGTTTCCCTAAGGATTTATCCTTAGACAAACAGACTAATTAAGGAATTTTTCTCAATTCATATTCACTCAGTAAAGAGCTATTGAGCCTCTATTATTTTATATACAGGAAAATTTGAAGACACAAAACAACAATACAAGGTCTTTTTTATTTGGCAGTTATAGGTTATTTTAATGAGTTTTAAAAGTAAATTTTAAATTCTCTAAGATCAAATTTGGAAGTTCAGTATTTTTAAGAGGACACCAAACTATTGGCTTTTTTGTTTGAATTACTTCTGGGTAGAAAAAATTCTTCTAAAATTAATGTCTTGTGAATGAAAAATCTGTAAGAGTTTGACAGAAGTAATGATAGAAGGCAGCACCTACAGGGCAAACCTCATGTTCTGGGTTCCATTGCAGATATTATATACAAATGCTATCTGTTCAGGAGAATTATCTTGCCAAAGTTCCTGTGTACATAACACTTTGTTGTACTTGATAGGAAGCTTCCCCCAAATAGGTCCTGCTCATCTTTCTGTGGGCATCACCATTGTAATTTTTAACCTTATAAGTATCAATATAGAAATCATGCTACTCTTGGACCTTTATGTCCCTTTGAAGTTCTATACAATGTTGTTTTTTTAATTCCCATGTATATAATCAGTGAGAATTTTTTAAAACAATGCATTTTATACATGTTTCCACATTAGAAAAGCATGTGTTCAAATGTTAAAAAATTATTTCATACCAATAGTGGAAATACCTAATTTCTATTTGCAAAATAGTAACAAATATAATTTTATCCAAGTTTTACAAATATTATTTAGTTCATATAAAAATTTACTCAGAGGCAGGCATGGTGTCACACGACTGTAATCCTGGGACTTGGGAGACTGAGGTAGGAGGATTGTGAGTTCAAGGCCAGCATAAGATCCATACTGAGTCCCTGTTTCCCAAGAAGAAAAAAAATTACTCACAATTAGATTAATCCAAAATGTAACCCCCATCCTACCATATGGATGAAGATGCAACTCAATTTATGTTATTTCTAACAGCAGTACGGGAAAGAAATCTATAATTTATAACCCATATCCTGCTCATTTGCCTCTTTGTTAAGAAATCATTTCCATTTATTACTAAGATAAACTCAAATAATTCTTTTAAGGATGTTGGTGAGATCAAATAATATAATTATACTACTTTTTCACTTCAGTTAACTACATTTCCAGATAGGAGGTAGTAAGTTGTTTCCTTTACTTCTTATGCACATAATGCTACCTTTTAAAATAGATACAAAACAGTCATAAATTATAGATGAAGAGAAACCATCAGAAAAATGCCATGTCAATAGCACTCATAAGTGGATATGCTAATTATATTACACTGGAAAAATTTTAATTTGTTCATAATAGTATTTTCTCAGTTCTAAAATGAATTAATCATAAATCATAAAATATTCTAATATTGTTCTGAGGAAATATACATGTTGTCCTTCCATTTTCTTTTTCATGAACTCAATATAGCACCTGCTATATTTGATTAAAATGATAACAATGAATCCAGTAGTGTTACTGCTTATGATTTATTGGGTCCTGTCAAAGTTTTTTTCTTACTAAAAATCTTTTAAAAGTAGAGGGGGAAACACAGTTTATGTGTAATCAGCAGAAAGTCAGATTAAAAAATAGATTTTTGGGTAAATACAAAGTGTGATTAAAACTATAGTTCATGTTTAAATTAAAAAAGATATTACAGTGAAGGAGTCATTGCCATTAATCTCCCTCAAAAAACTCTCTGGCTTCAAACACACTTATGCCATTGTTCTTACCACCTTCTGAAGCAGTTCTGGAAGTCCTCTTTCATGTCTTTATTTTCACTCTTGTGGCTGCCTCAATGTCCTGAATTGATTCAAAATGTTTACCTTTCTTGGTCATTTTGACTTTGGAAAAAAGTGAGCTGAAGCATAGTGTCAGGCTTGGTGAATAAGGTGGATGAGGACACACTGTAATGCTTTTATTTAACAGAAATTGCTGTACCAGAAGCAATGTGTGACACAGAGCATTGTCATGCTGTAGGTTGAAACTAAAGACTCATGAAAGAGGAGTTCCAGAACCAGAACTGCTTCAGAAAGTGGCAGGAGCAATGGGGTAAGTGTGTGCAAAGTCTGGGAGAGTATTTTGAGGGACTTTAATGGAGGACAACAAAAACGGCAATGTGTCTTTTACTGTAATATTTTCTTAAAAAATTTAAGCATTGTATTTTTTGTTCATACTTCATATAGTAGGACTTTATCATCATATCTGGGCCACCTACCTCAAATGCTCCTCAGGCCTTGACAATCACCCCTGGCCTCTACAGGAAAGAGGGAAGGGGCACATCAAGGGTAAAGAAGGCGGTTGGGCCTTCTTTTATAACAAACAATTTTATCATATTAAAATCTCAGGTGGGAGATCTTTTAAAATTGTTAATTCCTCTGATTTCAGATTCAAATCAGCCAGACTATCTGAAGATCAGGCCTAAATATCAATATTTTAAAAAGCTCTATTAATGATTCTCATAGACAATTTTGAAAACTACTTTTATACATGCATCAGGTTCCAAGTCACACAATCATGTTTTAGAATCTTCAGAAGAAAATAATCTCCCAAATACACAGACTGAGGGTGATTGTTGACTGGGTCTCTGGAAGGAGCCATAAAGCAAATGAGTCTGTTTCTGAAATCTCTATTTATTCTATTACGATATGTGACTACTTTGTAATACACCACATTGTCTAATTACTAATGTTTTGTAAGAAAGTCCTGATATCTGGTAAGGTAATCTCTAGAACCCCTACCTGTCTGTCAGCTTGTCATGCTGTGGGGGCTTGTTGGGATGCTGAAAGCAGTGCACTGGTATTTCAGATACCAGCAGGGCCAGCTATGGTGGACAGGTTTCAGCTGAGCTTCCAGACTAAGACAGACTAGGGAGAAGGATCTTGCAGTCCACTCCTGAAACAATTAACCTTTTCAAAATCTATGAATAGCAGAGAAGCACTGTCAAATATAGACTCAGAAAATGAGCCCCCCCAAGGTATTAAAGAAACAACTGTTATTAAAGAAACAGTTGTGTCCTCAAATTGAGTCAACCTTAATGATGAGAATAGAGTAAAGTCCCTGGGACATCCCTTTGCTGATGTGGCAGGACTCAAAATGAGAAGAAACATAGTGGCGACAACATTGGGGTCAAGCATAAAAAGATCTAGTGTGTGGCACAGTGTTGGGTAGTGTTTTGTACTTATGGTGACTATGTGTTGGCTACAATTTCATGGTTCCTAACAACAATAACAATTATTTCTGGAAAGTCTTTTTGATTAAAGTCTATCTGCTCTAGTTTAGTGTAACTATAAAGCTTTCTTTTAGATTTTCAGTGATATTTATTTTTGCCCTTTCTATAGTCTTATATTTAGTACATATTGCTTATAATAGCATGAATATGTATGGATTTTATGTAACCCCCTCAAGTGTGGATATTAGTCACTTATTTGCTCAAGATCAAAATCTGGAAATATACTTTGTTCAGTTTCTTCAACACCTCACTATTAGTTATTCTTGTCAATATATGTCCCCCATGTTTCTCCAGTCCATCAAATCCCTAAACTTATTAATACTACCATTTCCAGGTCCACTAGTATCTTCTGCCTGTGCTAATGCAATACCTTTTAAGGGATTTTCTAGCATTTACTTTTGCTGGCAGCCATACCACTGTGGCATCTGATCCCATCAGATCTTGGAAGCTAAGCAGGGTCAGGCCTGGTTAGTACTTGGGTGGGAGACCACCTGGGAACACCATGTGCTGTAGGTTTGGGAGAAGGACTCGGCAACCTACTCCCAAAAAACTGTTAGCCCCTGAAAACCCTATGAATAGCAGAGAAGCACTAACAACAGTGTTTCTCATAGGGTCACTATGAGTCAGATACTGAATTGATGGCACCTAACAACAACAACAATTTTGCCTCCTGTATATTCTTTGAATAGCTAGGATATGTGCAAAATACAAACATGCTTAGAGTAGTCATCTTCTTTGAACTCACCTGTTGTCTTTAGTTGAAATCCCATTGTACCATTTGTTCTCCACAATATGATTTGTTTGTCACCAGTGTCATCTCCCACAGTCATCTGCTCATCTTTGTTTTTTCTATCCACTCTGCGCATTTTCTCTTTTATTTTACATAGAAGCATTCTCTTGTTTCTACTACTTTGAGTATTGTTTCCTCAACCATGTCTATTCTTACCTATCTTTTTACCTGATAATCTATTTACACTTAAGTTCTTTTTCCTAGCAGGCTCTTTCTTGAGTCACTTAACAGATTAGGATCCCTTGATTTATGTTCTCATAATTATATTTTATAATCTTTATTGGGGGCTTGGGTTTAGCTCAGTTGGTAGAGTCCTGCTCTGCACTCTCTGAGGTTCAATCCCCACACTGCCAAAGAAGGATAAGGATGTTGCAATCCACTTCCTAAGCAGTCCCAAAACAATCAGCCACTGAGAACACTATGAGGTTCGCTATGAGTCAATAAAGACTTGAGGACACCCAACAAGAATCTTTATTAACAAAACTTAATTTGTTTAGTGTACATGTTCACTCTAGGATTCCTTATTGCAATTCATTTACAAGGTTGACTATATGGAGGTTGAATGTCATATACCTATCTTTCTATCTATGGACATATTTATGTAAGCAGAATTTTTGATTTTTCAAAACAGTTTAAAGTATTCAAGACTTGAAAAATTCTTTCTACAGAAAATGGCTAATCCTTGTAATTTCACCTCTTATATTCAAGATTCATCTTTTCTTTGGAGAATGATCATTAATTCCACTACTAGAACCACATGTTAAGTAATTGGCCAAAATGTATAATTAAGTTAAATTCTAATGCTCTGGGATCTGTAGAAATATGAGCTTTAATTTTAAGAAGATTGGGAAGAGGAGTGGATGGATCTCTTAGCCTGCTCATGGAATGGGAGGTAAATTGGCATCTTTGTCTTTGGAATCTATCAGTAATTTCCCAGGGGTTACGAGTTACGACAACTTAATTTTTTTCATTTACTTAGTTTTCCATAGCATATATTTATAATTGTTGTTGTTGTTGTTAGGTGCTGTCAAATCAGTATCCGACTCATAGCGACCCTCATAGGGTTTTCAATGGCTGACTGTTTCAGGATTGCCTTGGGAGTGGATTGCCAGGTCCTTCTCCCATTTTTGCGGTGCTGGGAACCGAACTCAGGACCTCAGAGACTGCAGCGCAGCACTCTACCAACGGAGCTAAATCCCAGTGCCATATTGATGATAGGCCCGATATATTTTTATAAATTACATTTATTCTGTATCCTGATACAAAACTTTAGCATATTATGTGTGTAGCACAACTTTAAACTTCAGGTAAAAACACAATATATAAAATGGTCTAAAAATATCCACTCACCAATATGTGTATGTATGCATGTGTATGTGTGTGTAGTCCTTAAAGCATTTGTATGTCGTTGTTGCTAGGTGCCATCAAGTTGGTGTCCAACTCATAGTGACCCTATGTACAACAGGGGAAACACACTATTGTAAGTGCTTCTCTGCTATTCATAGGGTTTTCGATGGTAGAGTGATTTTTAGGAGTGGGTTGCTGGGTCCTTCTCCCAAGCCTACAGCATCTGGTGTTCCTAGGTGGTCTTCCATCCAAGCACTAACCAGGCCCGACCCTAATTAGCTTCGGAGATCTGACAGGATTGGATGCCATAGTGCTATGGCTGCAGGTGAAACATATCTATAGAGACATTATATTTCAACACATATTTAGGAGAAATTTAGCTCTCATGTAGCCATGAATGGCTAATTTCAGGTGTAGATATCACCAATGACGCATCCGATGGCTAAGGTGGATGTTTCTAACATGTCATGTTCTTACCTTCTGAGTGTGATGGTCACATAGCCTCTGATTAATTTTGCAGCATGTACTTTGGGCAGCCTCTTTCATTTATTCAGAATTAGCCAATAAATAAGAATCCTATTGTTTATCTCAGATTAGTACAAATGTCAACTTTTTTTTTTTTTTTTTTTTTTTTTGCAGTACTGGGGGTTGAACCCAGGGCCTTGCGCCTGCATGCTCTGCAAGTGCTGGACCACTGAGCTGAGTCCCCAGCCCATTTTTTTTACTTTTTGAGACAGGGTCTCCCTAAGTTACGCAGACTGCCTCTAGTCTCGAATTTGCGATCCTCCTGCCTCTGCCTCCCGAGCCGCTGGCATTATAGGCATGCGCCACCGCGCCCAGCTATTTCAGCATTTTACATTAGGAAAAATTATGGCTTGCTTTTCTTAATTTATTTGCTCATAATCAGACATGTTGGAAAATAGTGGATTTGAGATAGAAATCTCAAATGTTGTCCTTTGTTCTCCAATAGGGAATTTCCATTCTTTCATGCTGTTGGTTACCTTTTTATCAAGTGTTATTGTTTTAGGGAGATTGTGCAATTCTCTTTACAAAATGTGACTTTGCAACTGTCTTTTAAGGTGTTTGCACACACACACAAATATTGATTAGATTGGACAGCTCATGAGAAAGTCAATTCAAAACATTAAAAGTGGATAAAACCATTAAAACCATTAAAAATGGTTTTCTCCCATTTTATCTAGAAAAAATATGTATGCATTTGGGTACATACTGTGTAGGGCTTTTTTAAGGGTTAGAAGCTCGGTAGTTTGGTGTCATTACTAAATGATGATCAAGAAAATACATTAACAAATTGTAACATAATCCCTTTTGTCTTCATCCATTAGCTTTTCCTTAGTAAGTCCTACTTTAGAAATGTGTTGTTCCAGGATCAATTTGCTTAATTTGATTAGAATTTCAATAGTAGGGAGTAGCGTGTGACATTAGGGTCAGAAAGGAAAGATGATAGAGTTTTGGTGGCGAGGTTTGTCCTTCTGAAGGTCAAAATATTAAAGCAGTATAAGCTTTTTATTTTACAAAATAATTCAAAGTCTAAACAATATACTTTCTGTTTCATTTCTTAAAGACTGGCAGAAATTCAAAGACTTACAGTTCTCACTGAACTTTACTTTGATCTTTAAATATAATGTCCTAATGTGAATAATATTAGGAACATAAATATGTTGACAGCTTAATGCTCTGACATTCTCATTGTCTGATTTTATTTTCTTCTTTCCACTGATGCTTGAGCATAATTATAAGCACTGCCTTAGAAATGCATTATTCAAAACCTACAAAAGACTATTTCACATTAGGGAATTAAAAAAGCTTCACTTTGGAAAACAAGGAGCTAACTCTCATTTTAATACAATTTTCCAAAAGCCCTCATCACATTCAGGAAAGTGATTTCTAAAGGGAATATTTGGCAAATTATCACAAAAAATACCTACAAAATCACCAGCTATTTACTACTGCTTTTAGTAATAAAAGAGTTTAATATAGACTTTATTTAAACTTACACAAGGATTGAAAAATATATATTTTGAGCATTCACAAGAGTACTACATTAATGATTTGATGGGTAGTTTGAATATCAACTCTTAAAATATTATGTTTTGTAAACAGATTTCATAAAGAATTCATCAGTAATTCTGTGACATAATAGTGCATACAGAAAAGCTAATAAAAGTGAGCTTTAGCATATAAACTTATTTCCTGCAGTGCCATTCAAAAAGATACTATACTATTTAGAAAATTATAATAAATATATTATATACCCAGCATGCATTTTTCCTAAAGCTTTTCTTAACAACCATGGATTTTATATATCTATTTCCTTAGTTTTATTTACAGTCAAATAAATATTGTAACATTTTCATGAATTCTCAATTGCAAATAGTCTAAAGCAGTTTTGTGTGATGGCATTTATTATAGAAGAACCATATAATTAAATTATCTTAGGATAAGATATTCCAAAATATTCCAAAATTTTCAAGAAAAGTACTTGGGGAAAAGTGCCAAGAGTGCTTAAGGCCTTTAGTTTTTTCAGATGTACAACTAGGGCATTGGGAACAGTTCCTGTGACTCTTTCAGGTGACCAGAACTGTGTCCACCTTGAAGGCAGCATGGAGTCAGAAAGGGAGGAACAATTCTTCCTGGAATTGGCTTTATTTAATCCTCTTTTGGACCAGTTTAGGAAGTTGAATGAGGAGAGTATTATTTTATTTTTCAAAATTAAAAATAGGTTAGTAGTTAGGAGATTGTTGGATTTTTAAACAAGATAGGTATGTTAGCTCTTTTAATAAACTTGTTTCATTAGCATTTTCAGAAAGGTTACATTATACTCTGAAAAATTATTTTTATGAAGAACGTAGAAGTTACTTGTTGAATGCAATATAACTACTTCTGAGAGAAAATAGGCTGTTTTGTTTACGGTATTTATTATTATAATAAGACATATGTAAAACAGAGGTAATATTTAAAATAGAGGCTGGCTGTATTTGTGCCATGAGGAAAAATTGACTGTAGAATTTGACATATGTAGATCTGAGTTCTAGTTATGCTATGTACTAAGTGTAAAACCCTATGCAACCTATTCTTTCTAAATCTTTGTTTTTATCTCTGTAATTGGGATTAGTATTATGTTTGTTGTTGTTGCTGTTGTTAGGTATCATTGAGTCAAGTCCAACTCATACCCTCATAGAGTTTTCAATGGCTGATTGTTCTGGGATTGTTTTGGGAGTGAGTTGCCACATCTTTCTCCCAGTACTATATTTAACTGGTTGCTTCTATGGATATGTTATGGTAATAAACTGGTCTACTATTATCTTTTATAGAAGGCATTAAGGTAATTCCTGTTGCTATTGCTATTATTTTTATTACTATTGTCATAAAATCATACTGAATTACCAAATATTTCCATTGTCATACATCTATGATGAAATTGAAATTTACCTGTTTTGTATTATGACATATATGTACACTATACAATATGTTACATATTGTATAGTCTGTTTATAATGATCTATGCCTAAGAATGTATAAATAAGAAAAACATGATCTTTATGAGAAGTAGATAAGGAATGAATACAAAAGTGATAGTAAAGATAAACTCATGATAATCATTGTTACTAACCTGTTTAATGGCTGGGTCTTACCTCAGTTGGCAGGGTGCTTGCTCTATACTTTCTGAGACCTTGCATTTGATCCTTAGCTGCACAAAAATGGGAGAAGGAACTGGTAGCCCACTCTCAAAAAATATTCCTGAAATAGCCATTGAAAACTCTATAAACAGCAGAGAAGCACTGACATAGTGCCAGGCATGGCAGTGCTGGAGAGTGTTTTGTTTTGTTGTACAAAGAGTCACTATGAGTTGGACCTGACTCAATGCTACCTAACACCAGTGTTTAACATTTCACTGGTTATTGATTATCTACAAATAAATTCCAAATGTATTTTCAGGGCCCATGTGGCTTTCAACATGGTCTTGCACTGTCTCTCTATTCATATATTTCTTTATTCAATTATTCATTTATTTAATTAGAATTCCTATTATAGTAAAGATCAAAAAACATGATTGTCATTTCCACTATCATTTAATATTGACTCAAAATTACTGTACAATATAATTTGTTCATAGAAATAAATATGATTTATAATTATCATGGAGAGGCAAAATTTTAATTCTGAATAATATAATTTAGACTTGTTGCCCCAAAAGTCTCAATTGAAGAACATATAAGAAACAATAAAATAACTCAATCAAGAGAAAGGGTATGTAATTAGTATTCAAATGCCTATAATCAATAAAAAATAAGAATCAGCTAAACATAACAAAAAAGTTGCCATAGCAACAACATGCATGTCACAAAATCCACAAAATGATTTAAAAATTGATTTAATTACATGAAAATGTTAACTCTTCATTTGTCAAAAACAAAACAAAACAATAAAATAAAATGAAGAAAAAAACAAAATGTCAGTGGAGGGAACATTACATCTTAATGGCAAGGAATTGTTGTTAGATGCCTTTGAGTTCATCTGACTCATAGTAGCCCTTATAGGGTTTTCAATGACTGATTCTTTCTGGATTGTTTTAGGGAGTTGACTGCTATGTCCTTTTCCCATAATGGCAAGGAATAAATGTTCTTAATTTTCAAACTGTTGTGGAGAAGTCATCAAATAGAAAAAGGAAGAAGAGATTAAAATAAGTCCCCAGGGGTGAAAAATAACCAATGACCAAAAAATAAATCCATGTATAGCAAGATAATATCATTGTAGCATTTACACTTAAATAAGATTGACATAATTTTCCTTTTAAATGATAGTGCTGAAGGACAGCAAGGGAATAGAAAATTTGGGGAAAAAAATTGACAGTATCCATCAAAATTTCATATATACACAATCTGATTTTATGAGCCTGAATATAGGAGTTAACTTAGAGATTTATATGACTAGATGTCTACAGACACAAACAGTATTCAACCAGATTCAGATAGTGTTGTGTATAAAGAGTGTGGGCTCAGGATCAAGAATGCCTGAATGGGAAAATCCTAACTGTGTGACTTATACTGAGTTATTTGACTTCACTATAGCTGTTTTCTCATGTGTAAAGTAAAAAAAAATAAAAGAAGACTCCCAGAAAGTGGCCAAAATGATGGGATAAGTTAAGTGTGTTCAAAGCCAGGGGGAGTATTTTGAGGGGAACTAATAACAATGCAACTTTTTGCTCACATCACATTTGCAGCAAAACAGACATTGCACAAAAATGACTGATTAGAAAAACAACTCAAAGAAAAAATCTGTGTGACTGTTTAAAAATTAAGCCGTTGTCTGGATAAAAATGCCTAAACCATGCCACCTTGGCATCTGATCTCACCAGATCTCAGAAGCTAAGCAGGGTTCAGCCTGATTAATACTTGGATTAGAGACTGCCTGGGAATACCTGGAGCAATAGGCAAGGGATGGGAGAAGGACGTGGCAATCCCCTTTCAAGGAAATCCCCAAACAATCAGCCATTGAAAACTCTATGGGGTCACTATGAGTCAGACAGGACTTGGGGCCACCTAACAACGCAACATAGGCTAGGGAGAAGGACCCAGATGCCCACTCCTGAAAAAAATCAGCAATCAAAAACCCTGTGAATAGCAGAGAAGCACTGACAATAGTGCACAGTATCAGGGAGTGTTTCATTTTGTACATAGCATCAACTAGATAAAAATAAGCCCTGAAGAAAGTAAAAGGGTAAGCCAAAACGTTAAGAGGACAAAAATTAAATATCATACAAATCAGCAAGAATTTAGCAAAAGTCATTGGATGTCTTCGTTTCACTAGTTATTGCATCCATTTCTCCCTTCTCCACACTGCTGCCTAATTTAGGAAGCTGATTTGTATGATTACAACATTCCATAGCCTTCTCTTCATAGTGATTTTGGCTAAGGAAGAACTGGAGATAAGAAGGAGAGAGAAGAGTATTTATTCCCTAATCTGCTCTCAGGGAAGCTACTTCAGTCTCTATCTATTGATAGAAAATCACTACATTTCTCAAGGTTGCCAAAAGTACATAGCTCCTTTTCTGAAACTCTTTTTGGCTAGACATTGAAACTTTTTGATATTTTTCTTATTTCTCAACTTTAATTCCGTTTACTAAAGTGATATTCAGGGATAGTTTTTCAGGTTGATCTTCAAAGACACTAAGTCTTTAACTGTCCATTCTGCTAGTAAAAGATCTGAGATTTTTATTTCAATAATTATATATATTTAAAATAATTTTAGCTTTGTAACTGATATTTTCATAACTTTTTCCCTACATTATAACACTGTATTTTGTCATTAATATGTTCCTTTCTTTATCTTTGTGCATGTATCACACACATTTATCTTACGTTATTGTTTTGTTTATTCATTCAAGTCTCTCTAGGTGTATGTTCTGCAAATTATATTTGTTTGTTCTATATCAATGCCTTGGCTTTCCTAAAAATATTGATCACTCTTAATTATGGCCTTATATTCTGTGGGGGAATTCTTGAGGATGCAACTGAAGATTACTGTGCTATCCTCTATCTGCTTTGTGCTTTTGGGTATTATAATTTTTCATCAATAGGATTTCCCTCTTTGCTTGTAAGTGTGGTTATAAATTTGTTAATTAGAAATATATTTTAAATAAACTTTCATCTGAATTTTTTTTTGAGAGTTGAAACCAGGGCCTTACACATACTTTGTAAGTGCTCTACCACTGAGCTGCACCCCAGCCCATTTTTTTTTTTAATTTTTGAGACAGGGTTTCTCTAAATTATGCAGACTGCATCTGGTATTGAACTTGCGATCCTCCTGCCTCTGCCTTCTAAGTCGCTGGGATTACAGGCGTGTGTCACTGCACCCAGCAACATGTATTAGTTTTAACCATACTAAAATTGTTAGATTACTTGGAATACACACATCTGTATTGAGCTTTGTTTCATGACTTATCTGAACATATTACCTTTTACATTAAAATAGACTTTGCTGTGAAATTTTTATTTTAGAAAACAATATTGTTATTTTATTAATTTTTTGAAAAACAGCTAATGAGACCTTATTGGTTGAAGCATTTACACACACATTTTCTCTAAGTATGTATTCCTTCACCAAACCACAGGTATTAACAACAATAACAATAACAACAACACCTCTCACCCGTACTATTATATCCTTTTTTCTTTCCTTCTGGTCTAAATTTGAAGCAAAACTTTGTGAGACTGTAGAATGAAGAAAATACATTGGAGAAATCAATGGAGAGATTCAGTTTAAATGGAAATACAAGAACATTTGGTACTTCACCCTTCAAGTTCTTTGTGGAAAATATACATGTAGGCTATAAAAGAATCCTTCGGGCATTATAGAATGGTTTTCATAAGTTAGCAGAGAAAATTGTAATGGTAGAGTTGTTAAAAATCTAACTGGTTAAACCATTTGGGAACAAAGACCATATATAGTATAATAATTTTTCAGAATAATGGGCAGGATAACCTAATGAGACATTGCCATTTCCAGAGTCTGTGAACCCTACAGTTTCATTGCACCAGGGAAGGATTTTTTCAGTGGGAGTTGTATGGCAAAATCCTATATATATATTGCTGTGAAATTCATGGGCTAGTGTTCTAGCCCACAGGGTAATGATGTGTAAAGACAATTGAAAGCATAATAAAATTGGACTTCTGTGCATAATGGAGGCAAAATATAATTTTATTGTCTACTCTAAATTGTATATTGCTTAGGGATGGACTCATGTCCCGCCCATTTGGATAAAATTTAATTTTTTTCTGGGATTAGTAATTGCTTTATTGGTCTGTGTTCATCTTCATAAGCACTATGAATAAAAATAACAAAATATTAAATCTAATTGATGCTAGCAAAATTTGGTTGAGGAAAACAGATGGTGTTTTTCAGAAATTTCACTTTTAAAACTAATACTTAATTTATCAAAATCTAAAAAGTAGAATTATTAACCTGTATTTATTTAATTCTTTGTTATATGAACTATGGCTTAGGTCTTATATTTAATGTTGTGGACATTATATTGTATTTTATGAATAAGTATTTTGGGAGCATTTTTCTTTAAGTCATGAGCCACTATATCAAGTCTTAGTGTTCAGAAATTTCTTTAGTTATCTATTAAAATGCCTTCATTACTTACCAAATGTTTTTATATTGCATATAAATTTGTTTTCGTAGACACAGCTCTTTCACAAAATAAGAATTTTTCGAATCTAGTTGGAAATCACAAGAATAGTACAATGAAATTCTAAATACTCATTCCTAGATTCAACATTTGTTTATATTGTAACTTTTATTTACTTTGTCATTCTCTCTCTCTCTCTCTCTCTCTCTCTCCCTCGCGCGCGCGCGCGCGCGCGCGCGCGCGCGCGCGCACTCTCTCTCTCTCCACCTCCTACCTTTCAATATTGTTATGTGTTGTTCCTAAACTACTTGCAAGTAAGTTGAAGACAGTGCTCTTTTACCACTAATTTCTTCAACATAATTTTCTAGGGAGTATGTTCCATTACATAGTCACAGTATAAATTTAAAATAAGAAAGTCTATATTGATATTATAGTATTATATGATCAATATTCCGTAATCATATTTTATTGCATCAGTTTCTTTAATCCTCTAGTTTAGGATCCGATCTAGAATCAAACATTGCATTTAGTGACTATGCTTCTTAAATATACTTTATTGAAACCTCTCTTTGTCTTTCTTGACAGATATTTTGAAAAATTGAGTCCAGAATTTTACAGTTTGGATTTATCTGAGCTTTTATATTAGATTCAAGTCATGGATTTTTGACAGAACTCTCACAGAATTGATATTCTACTTCTCTCAATTATCCCAACTGGAAGTGTATGATGTCAGTTTACTCTAGTATTAGTCATTTTAATTTTGATTACCTAGTCAAGGTACTTTTAAATTTATTTGTAACTACTTTGAGACTATAAATCCTACTACTTATCAAATTTTTACCCACTATTTAGAGTACTCATTAATACTTCTAAAGGTATAATTCTTTCTATGTCTATTAGTTGGTATTCTAGCTTATCAAATAAGTGTCTTTTCTTCCTTCTCTATTCATTTATATAATTCTATGATGTCATATTCTCTTATTCAATGGATAACAATCCATTGCTATAATTATTCATTTTGATACTACAGTTATTCCAGATTTGGCCAAAGGGAGCACCATACAATCTGCTTGCTTCCTGTCTTTTTAATACATTTCTTTCACATTTAGGCTTACAATGTGTTTCATCTACTTTGCCTATCCTACCCTTGAAGTCAGCTATTTTGCCAAAGGAAATCTGCTTCCTTTTAGTGGATAATAGTGTTTGGAAATCAAGATCTGGTTCCCAGATCTTCCGTCAGGTGTGATAATTAACACTAGTATGTCACTGATTTTAGATATCATTAATGAAATAAGCCAAGATCTCTGAATTATGTGTATTAGTTCAACTAGTATGCCATTGCTTTTAAGACTACTCAATGGACAAAGGTGTATTGTATGTGTTTGGGTACAGGCATGTGTATGCATAGACACATCGAATCTCTACCTCTCCTTCTCCCTTTTCTCTCCCTCTGTCTCCCTCTCTCTCTCTCGTCCTTTCTTTCTCCATTAATAGATGAATAGATACATAATGATATTCTGTACTTCATTCCAACCAGAGTTGATTCTAGTCTGCCAACTTTTCATATCTGTATCTCCTTTCTCAAGCAAAGAGAAACCATGCTCACACATTATCCCTAATGTTTTCACTTATTTGTTCAAATCTACAATATCAAAAACCTCCTTTAAGAATTGTTAACCCAAGCCAGCTGCAGTGGCATATGCTTATAATCCCAGCAGCTGGGGAGGCAGAGGCAGGAGGATCAGAAGTTAGAGACAAGAGGCAGTCTAGGTAATTTAGTGAGACCCTGTCTCAAAAAAAAAATAAAATTAAATTAAATTTAAAAAAAGGAAAGAATTGTTAACCCCCCTTCACATACACAAACTTTTACAAAGCAAACTTACTACCTGGAGTTCTGTATGTTTAGTTTTTTAGGTACATACAGATAAATTCAAAGGCCCATAATATAGAATTTATTGCATGGCAAGTACACACATGTATACATGTATGTAACCTACCCAGTATCAAAATACAGTACATTTCTATAACATGAGAAACACCTTTTGTGCCCCACTGAGAAGCAACTACTTACTTGATTTCTTTCATTATAGGCCATTCTTATCTGTTTTATTAGTTCCTGAATTCTGTAGCATTTTCTCTTGTATCTGATTTCTTTTTTCACCTAAATCTTTTCTATCCAACCATACTAGGAGGTGGAATCCAGGGCCTCACACATGCTAGGCAAGTGCTTTCCACTGAGCAGTCCCCCTAAACCCGTTTTGTTTTTTATTTTGAGACTAGATCTTAGGAAGTTGAGTAGGTTGCCTCTGGCCTGGGGCTCACTGTCCTGCCTCAGCCTTCTATGTTGCAGGGATTACAGATGTGTGCTATGCACTTGGCTTCTACATCTAAATCTTTTGAGATTTATTCATATGTTATATATGCAAATATTATTTTCTCTATGTCATTGTCTTTCCCTCATGACTAGAATTCTACTGTAGAATTATATGAATATATCAACATTTATTTCTTTTGTCAATTTGGTTTGTTTTTGCTAATTTGAACTGTTGTCTATATAACTCTAAACATTTTTTTCCACAAACCATTTTCCCTTATTTTTTCAGGACTGAGGGATAAAATCCAGGGCCTCATGCATGCTAGGCACATGCTCTACCAATGAACTATACCCCCTTCCCTTTTTTATTGTTTAGTTTGAGACAGGACCCTGCTAAATTGTGCAGGCTGCCTCTGGCTTTAAACTAGATATCTTTTGGCTTCAGCCTTCCAAGTAGCTGGATTATAGACGTGCACATGGTGCCAGGTATATAAGCTTCTTTTTGATGGATTTATGTTTTTATTTTTTCATGAATGAATACTTAGGAATGGAATTGCTAGGATATATATATATATATATATATATATATATATATATATATATATATATGATGGACAGAATAAGTTTCTAAGTGATTTTTATTATTTGATACTCCTACCAACAAAATATGGGTTTATGTTGCTTCACATTCTTGTGAACATTTGATATTGTAAGATTTTAAAATTTAGTTATTCCAATGAGTATGAATTGGTTGTTTGTGGTTTTAATTTGCATATATTTGATGGCTAATGATGTTGAGAACATTAAATATTTATTGGTCTCTTATATTTTATTTTATATATTTTTCCACTGTTTTGTCCATTTTTTTATTACTGAGTTTTAAATATTCTCTATGTATTTTGTCTATACTTTCTTTATCAGCTATTATTTTAGGACTTATTTTCTCCAAGTTGGTATCTTGCCTATTGATGTTTCTAAATACATGTTTCCCCCACTATGTTAAAAAGTTGGTCAAGTTCAATATACTAATATTTTTTGATAGAATTTTCTGAAACTTGAATGTTTTTCTTCCTGTCCTTCCAAATTTATATATTGAAATCTTAACTTCCAAAGTAATGGAAGGAATTGTGGCCTTTGAAAGGTGATTAGATGGTTGGGATTAGTGCCCTTATAAAAGAGACCCCAGAAAGCTAGCCCATTCCTCAGATCATATGAGGTTAATGACAGCTATCCCATAAATCAGAGAAATGTATTCTCACTAGACACCAAATTTTATGATAATGTGGTCTTGGATTTCCTAGCCTCCTGAACTTTGAGAGATAATTTTTTGTTTGTTTATAAATTGCCCAGTTTATTTTTATTATAACAGCCTGAACAGTCTGACCATATTGCTATTTCTTTTTCTACTGTGAGGTAGCAAAGATATTCTTCAGTGTGTTCTTCAAAAAACTTTGTGGTTTAGGTTTTAATCTTTATTTCTGTGTTTCTATTAAATTTAAGTGTTTTTTTCAAGTTGGGAAGTAAAGATCAGGTCTACTTTATTTTTACATACGAGAACATAGTTGTTCCAGAACTATTTGTTGAAAAGATTTTATTTCTCTTATTCAATTATTTTAAAGCCTTTGTTGAAAACCTCTTGGCTATATATGACCACAATTATTTGTGGACCCACTATGCTTTTCAGTTGTTATCTTGTCTGACCTTATGCTAATACCATACTCTTTTGATCATTGAAGAATTATAGTGAGTTTTGAAAATAGGCAGCCTTCAACATTACTCATTTTCAAAATCCTTTTGACATTTCTTGTTGTTTACATTTTCAAGTACATATATTTGCTGTTCAGTTTGTTAATTTCTACTAAGAAAACCTTCTGAAATTTTGATTGAGATGCTTAAATTTCCCCCTTGTGTCTTTGGGGAGAATTCACATTTTATGGCTTCCAGTACAATAGTACAGAAGAACATTTGTTTAAGATTTCTTTAATTAGATTTTGAGGGCTTATACATACTTCAATAAACTGCTTCTAAGATCTTT
>VMDO01011405.1:0-66981 GCA_007922755.1 Pedetes capensis | reverse complement strand
AGATGACCACATGTGATCGATGGTTATTATCCCCACATTACAGAACAAGGCTCAGAGAAGTCATGACCTGTGAAAAGACTTGCCAGGACTGAATAGTGAAATGCATCCAGTGCTAGGATTTGACTCTTGTCCATTCCAAAGCTCTTTAATCATTATGCTTCCTTGGCTGGCTGAGCACTCTCCCTCAGACTTGGGCTCATCTTAGGGCATAGGACTCAGTCCAGTTGGAGGTGAGGAAGCCCCAGCCAGAGGTGAGGAAGAAAGCCCCTTCTCCAGCAGGAAGATGAGCAGAAGGAAAGAGGTCAATACCCTGAAGTCCTTTTCCCCAGGAGTCCTCATATGCAGGGAACTTCACATGGGATCAGGGTCCTAGAGAGGCAAAATAAGAACTTCAATTTTTGAGTGCAGCTCAGGGAGGGGAAGCTATCTGTCTAAGAGTACTCAGTAAGTTGAGAAAGAGACAGAAGTCAAACTTGGGTTCATTGCAATGGTTGCTCCACATCAGTTTGTTGATTTTATAGACGGTGAAATTCTGAAATGCACACTAGGGGGTCAGCCCGTGGTGACTGCTGTGAGGAAGTAGCTGAAGCAGAATTTTTACCCTTTGCCCTCGTGGACTTTTTATTCTGTATTAATAATAAAGAATAATAGGGGTTGGAGGCGTAGCTCAGCAGCAGAACATTTACCCAGCACGTGTGAGGTGCTGGGTTCTACTCTCAGCACAGCAATAAATATATAAGTAAATCAACAGTAAGTAGAATAAAACTTCCTATTTGCTAGACACTTACCATGAGCCGGGCTCTGTGCTGAGTGGCAGGTGGATTTCGTCTTGTGTCTCTGAACTCTCTTCTGTTGAGGGTATGTGTTGTGATGCCCAGGACACGGAGGTACCATTTAGTTGAGGGGGGTGTCACGACAGGGGCAGGAAGAGGCTCCAGTGCCCCTGGCTGTGTACTATATGTTGCTTTCTATGCGGTGACACAGATGCAGTCATTGTCACTGTAATGTGTCCCACTCTCGAGTATATATGACAGGATGAATGTCATTTGTCAACAACCTTTTTTTAACTCATGAAGTAAAGAGACTGGCTATACATCCCCAAAACGGGTTTCTGTGTGCATAATTCATCTCCAGCAAGACACTGACCAAGCTCTTTGAAAATAACACTGTGTCTTTAGAACAGAATCTCTGGAGTTCTTGCACCAGGCAGAGAATAGAGTAGGCGCCCAGTCCATAAAACACTCACTCCTTATTTGTGGCAAGGTCATGGTTCTAATTCTGGTTTCCTGACAAGGACCACCTGTGGCCCCCATGCCTCACCTCACAAGACTGACAAGGGCCGCTGCGACTCCATCTGCCCTGCTCAAAGACCTCTACTCCAGCCGCCCTCTCTACAGAAGGCTCTTATCATTGTCTTCAGCTTAGAGATGAGAAAACAGACACAGAGGGGCTGACTCTGGACCTTGTGATTTCACTAAACCTCACACCATGAACTTCTCAAGATGGCGAGACCCCTCCTTTCTGTAACATGGGGATGGATTTAGTCTTAAGAGGCAGAGTTTGAATCTCCTATGAACACAACTCACCTGCAGCCGTACCACTGTGGAGACCAATCCCGTCATATCTCAGAAGCTAAGCAGGCTCAGGACTGGTTATTACTTGGATGGGAGGCCACCTGAGAACACCAGGTACTGTAGGCTTGGGAGAAAGACCTGGAAACCCACTCCCAAAAATCAATCTGCCATTGAAAACCCTATGAAGAGTAGAGAAGCACTAACAATAAGTTTTCACCTGTTGTACATATGGTCGCTATGAGCTGGACGCCGACTTGATGGCAGCTAACAAAAACAACAACACGAAAAGAGCTGCAAACAGTAAGCTGGAGATTTGGAGTCCCATGAACACTGACAATGTTAGCACCGTTGGCTAGATCATCTGAGCGTAACATATTGGAAGGTGTCAAACAAGGATTGGGAACCAGGCAGGCTGGAGCCTCATGTATCACTTGTTACTACTTGTGTGAACTTGGAGAAGTCATTGAATTTCTCTGACCTTTTGTAGTAAATATGCAGCCTAGAGATGGCAATACCTAATTTATAGAATGATCTGTAAGGATTACGTACAGAAATAATGTAAAAACCTTAATGAAGCATACAGTGTTGAGCTGGGCTGGACCTTCAAAAATGTTATTTCTGGTGTTGGATCAGGCATCACTGCAGTCATTGACAAGGTCATTGAAGTCATTAGAATGTTTTGCCCAGGGTCTGTGTGCAGAGAGAACAGGGTCAACACAAAGGGAGAAATGGATGTGAGGAGGGAGGAGGCCCAGGAGAGGAGGCTGGAGGCAGGCGGCCGTGGGGTGACTAAGCACTCAGAACTCCTGGGTTTCCGTCAGCCTCTGACTTGCTGTGTGATCCTGGGCAACTCATTTGCAGTCTCTGAGATGCATTTCCTCATCTGTAAAATGAATCATGCATGTGAAGCTTGTGGTGGTGCTGGCTCATGAGAATAGACAGCTTAATCCATCCCAATCGCTAAGTGAAAGGTGCCCCTGGCCTGAGCCCCAGAAGGGAGAATAATGAGGAAGGGGGCCTATTTTTCTCCTCTTCCCTCGTTAGAAAGGTGTCAAGCTTGAAATCTGGAGACCAGGGTCCAAAACTGACCAGCCCTCCCCCAGCCAGATGGAGAAGCGGTCCATCTGGTCCGTTGGGCAGGGAGATAACAGCTAAGGCCGTTACTCTGCAATCAGGCCCAGAGTGACCTCTCAGTTACTTCTGCATTTTTTGGTCCCTAGGGAGAGCAGAAGAGGGGAAGGAATCCAGGCCTTCTTGCCCTCTGGGCTCCCTGTCCCTGCTGCCCTGGAGGGCTGGGATGGAATATAGGCAGCAGATATGCACTGCCCAATGGCTTGTCTTTGAGTTGAACCACACTTGCCCCAAACAATCCAGGAGCTCTTGGCAGGCAGATCTGGTAAAGCCAGGGCTCAGTGCTTCTGGCTACTCTTTGGTGTGCTGTTTTTGGCTGGAGCTTGGTTGATTAAAAATTTGGCTTGATATTTTGTCCATCGTGGATGAAAATATCCATTAATTATATTGAATACTGAAATTTTTTTAGTGCCTCCTTTCAATCTTGTGTCTGAGATGAGTGCCTCTCTTACCTGATCCTAGTTCTGACCCTGGTGGTGACAGAGCGTTAGTAGGAGATGGAGTGTGAGGATGGGGTGGGCAGGGTGGTCTACAGAGCATCTGGAAGACCCTGTGTGAGGCTCTTCACTCCAGCAGCTGTCTCTTTGCCATCCTTGAAAACTATTCCTTCCTTGCATTCTTCCTTTCTTTTTCCCTTCCTTCCTTCCTTCCTTCCTTCCTTTCTTCCTTTTTCATCTTTCCTCTTTCTCTTTCTCTTCCTTTTTGCTTCTCTTCTTTATTTTTTTCTTTCTCCTTCTTTCCTTACCTCATTTCTTGCTTCCTTCCTTCTTTCCTTCTTCTTTCTTCCTTTCTTTCTTCCTTTTCTTCTCTCTTTCTCTTTCTTTTTCCTTCTCTTCTTTCTTTTCTATTCTCTTTCTCTCTTTTTCTTTTTCCTTCTCTTCTTCCTCTCTTCTTTCTTTCTCCTTCCTTCCTTCCTTCCTTCCTTCCTTTCTTCCTTCCTTCCTTCCCACGTTCCTTTCTTTTTCACGGTCCACAGAGCTGGAACTCATGGCCTTTTACTACATTGCAAGTAGTCTGGTGTACGATGCACCCCAAAGCCCGATTTTAAATTTTTTGTCTTGGGACAGGGTCTTGCTAAGTTATGCAGGCTCCCTCTGGCCTTGAACCTGGGATCCTACTGCCTCTTTGACCGAGTTGTGGGATTACCGGCGTAAGCCACCGTGGAGTGCTAGTGTGGAGATAAGCTTTGAGGCCTGACCAAAAGGCGTTGTAGATCAGCTATCCCCAAATATTCCAGAGAACATTAGGAATGTGTGGAGACATTTGTGATTGTCCTAACTGGGGGGAAGGTCTGGTGATATCTAGTGAGTAGAGCCCAGTGGTGCCATTAAACTTTCTACACTGCCCAGGCCCCAGTGTGCCCCGACACCAATTGCCTCAAAGTAGTATGTGGCCCTGAATGGTAATTGTGCAAAAGTTGGGAAACCTTAATCTAGATCTACAGCACAGAAGAGCATCAGTGTTTCCACACATTATAGATGGAGCGGGGAGAGACAGAGTTGGGGAGAGAGAGAGCATTGGGAGCTGAAAAAACTTAGAAATCCCAGTTCCTTCATTTCCCATGCAACCTTGGCAAGCCACCTTCCTTCTCTGAATATCACTGTTCATGCCTGTAAAGCAGGTAGTTACACTTCCTGGCGGGGGTGAAGCTGGGGATCAGGGATGTGAGGTACAGGAAGTCCGTAGTGTATATATGAGCTTGGCAGGGCTGAGGCTCCCCTGCCCCTCTTCCTCCTTCCCTCATAGTCTGCCACCTGCTCTCTGGGATTTCCACTTCATTTCCTGGCACAATGACCATGGGAGGCGTCTCCTGGTCTGAGGGATGTTGTTGAGGTGGGGGCATGAGTAATAGTGACACCTGGACTGTAGGCATGGCATCAAACAGACTTCTGCATGAAGCAAGTCAGAGCTCCTATTTAGGGAAGCTCAGCAGCCCCGGCAGAGAGCAGGGTCCAGGGATGATACAACAGAGAAAAGCTGTTATCAGTTCTGCAACCCCCAACCCTGGCCTGGAGCAATGATCCTGACCTCTTCCCACTTCCCCAAAAGCCCAGTATAAGGGCTGATTGTGGGGCCCAGACGCCAGAGTCACTGAGTGGGGAGGCCCCAGTCTCTCAAGAGGTGAGTCTTCTCCTAGTGCCCAGCCAGGAGGGAGGCAGTAAGACCCTCGGTGGCAAACGCCTAGGAGACCTGTTGGAGGACCATGGTGCCTGCTGTTCTTCTTCTCCTCCAGCATGAGTGAAATCAGCTCTGACCCCGAGCTGACCTGACCCTGCGGGGTCTGGGGTCTGGGCTGAGTGTGGTCCCAGAGAGCCACGGTGAAGATCTCAGGCGAAGAGGTCTTTTGTATCACAGCTGTCCCTCTTCCTATTCCTTTTTCAGGGTCTCCAGCTTAGGGTCTGACCACTGGAGAAGGAGGAAGCTCTCTAACTTTCCCTTTAATCAATTAAATAAACAAATATCTCATCACTCTGTGCCAGGAGCTGTGCTCAGTCCCTCAGCCTCCAAGAGGAAGCCGGACGTGTGTCCTGCCAGAAGTCTTAGTAGATATGAAGGGCCCCCTGCTCCTGTCTCTTCTCCTGCTGGAGACAGTTTCTGCTCTTCATCTGGGTAAGTCTTCCCCTTCCCTTCTCATCCATCTTTCTCTTTTTTCTTCCTTCCTACACTCCCCTGTTTTCTTTGTTTTCATGGGGCCAGGTCTTAGTCTCTCTCTTCTTCAGTTGACCCAGGCCATCTCTGGTAAGAATTCTCCTTTACTCAGAACTGGGACTTGAATTTTTTATCAGACTCCATCCTAAGGAAAAACCACTGTTTTTAAGACAAAGGCTGGTGACTGTCCCAGGCTCCTCACACATGCTTCCTCCTACCTGCAAATGCAGGCCTGGGGTCTCAGCCAGGGGTTAGATTCCTGTCCCTTTGTGAGTGACCCTAGACACCTCTCCCTACCCAACATGGAGGAGCTCTTCCTGTCTGGCTGGGGGTGGCCTCCCAGGAAGACTAGATTGGGAAGGTTGGAGCTGTCCAGGGTCCTGGAAGAAAGTAGCACCTGATGTGATGGCAGGTTACCTCTTCTTAGAGAATGACGGCCCCCATGTGGAGAGCCCAAAGGCAGAGGCAGAACAGGGCCAAGATCCAGATGGTGGAGGGGAGCAGGAGAGAAAGATGGTCCTGACCCAAGAGGTGATTCAGATAGAGGGAGAAGACTGGGAGACTTCTGGACATCAAGATGCCTTGGAGAATGAAGAGTCCACAGAGTTGGATCCAGGTGCCTTAGGCAAGGGCCTGGAATGCCCCAGGGAGGAGGACACAGTTCAAATCCAGGGAATTCCTGAGTGCAAGACCTGCAACTATGTGCTGGTGCAGACACCCAACACATTTGATAATGCCCAGGTAAGAGCCAAGGAGTTAAAATGTAGGACCGAGGGGAGGATAAGGAAGTGGTTTCAACCTCCTGTTGTCTATTCATTTAGACTAGTTGTTCTCAAAGTTTCAGAATGACCTGGGAGTCTTGTTAAAAATAGTTTGGATTTCTGCTCCAACAATTTCTGATTTAGGAGGTCTGGGGTAGAGCCTGAGAATTGGCATTGATGACAAGTTTCCAGGTGATGATGATGTTGTTGGTCTGAGGGTGGCATTTTGAGAAACACTAATCTGGAGAAAAAGTTGGTATTTGATATACTGGTGTTCAAGACCGCCTTTAACCTCCCATTGGCCATGTTATATGGCCAAGCCACTTCACCTTTAAGAGCTTCCAGATTTTCATTTGTACAGTGAAGATATATATATGTTGTCCTTCACTATCCATTGGAGATTGATCTCAGGGTCACTCGTGGGTATCAAAACCTGTGGATGTTGAAGTTCCTTCTATAAAAATGGCATAATATTTGTATATAACCTATGGCTATACCCCTGCAAATTTTAAATCAGGTCTAGATCACTTATTGTACTTAATACAATGTAAATGAAATAGAAACACTTTGTTTAGGGATTGATGATAGGAAAATAATCCTATATATGTCCAGTTCAGGCACAGTTAAAAAATATTTTCAGCCTATAGTTGGTTGGATCTGTGTGTAGGAAACCAATGGATTCAGAGGACTGACTGTTCAGTATCAATCTCTCAGATTTGCGGTGAGGGTTAAGGGAGATGATACAGGTGGAATAGTCATAGTAAACACTCAGTAAATGGTGACTACAATTCCTGTAAGTGTTACAATTGTTTCCTGCAAGGTTGTCCTACAATTGATTGAGGATCAAAAGATAGGGTTGAGGGACGCAAGTAGGTCCCTTACTTCTCACCAGAAAAGGTTTGGAGGGAGGTTACCTGGAAACTCAGGGACTTTAGAAAAAGGAGAGTGAATTCTGTATCTCACCTCTTTCCTCTGCAGAATGTCTGCAGTGGTTGCTACCGAGGCAACCTCGTCTCCATCCACAGTGAGGAGTCCAACCATCGTGTTCATTCTTTGGCCAGTAAGGTCAACCAGGTTCAGATCTGGATTGGAGGCCTCCTCAAGGGCTGGGTAAGTCAGGGGCCAATCAGCTACAGGAAGTTCCTTCTGATTGTCCCAAGGGAGCTTGTGCTGGTGCCGAGCCTCAGCTCGGTGTCCTTAACTTGAGGTGTCCTCCCAGTAATAGGCAATGATGTGCAGGAGTTGCCTTGTACTGTCTTGGGAGAACTGATTGCCCACACTTCTTCCTCTAATAACCTAACTTCCTCTTAAAGTTTCCAGCGCTTCCCTCCCAACTGTACCCCAGGTGAGTGACCAAGCCTATAGTACATTAGTCTGTAGGGGTCATTTCAGACCCAATCAGGGCTCTTTCCTACTTCCCATCTTCTCACCCTTTCCCGGAGCTGGCTTATCAGTGATTTAACAGCATACCACTTGGGGCAAGCAGAGACGGACTCCAGGCTCAGCTTGGGGACTTCCTAATTGAAGAGCTTGCTCAGATCCTTCTCTCAGTGTGGCTCTGAGATATTGGGCAAACAAATGCCATCCTACTTGGTACTTCAGGTGTGGTCCATGGACCAGCAGTATCAATGTCACCTGGTCACTTATTACAAATTCAGAATCCTGAGCCCCAAGCTAGACCTCGTGAATCAGAATCTGCATTTTCATAAGATCCCCACGGTCTAGTTGGAGAAGCCTACAGGGTGAGGTGGCTGGGAGAAACAGGTGAACTTCCATCTCCATTGCCTGCAAACCCTCAGGAGTGTGTCATGAGGGCTTCTCAGTCCTGGCCAGGTAGACAGCAAGAGGAGGTGACAGGGGGCTGGGTCCCCTTGATGTCCTAATCTTCTGGCCTCTAATCCACTGTATCTTTTCTCTAGTGGCCATTCAGGTATTATGGTTGGATTGATGGGACTAGCTGGAATTACCAACACTGGGCCCCAGGGCAGCCTGGGTGTGGGGGAGGCAACTGTGTGGCCCTGAGTACCAAAGGTGAGAGGAAGGGGAAAGGGTGATGAGGTAGACTTTTAGATGCTGTCTCTTTGAGTTGCATGGATACACCCCTCCCCCACACTCATGTTCTTCTCCCAACCAGAGGACCAAGATCTAGTGATCACTTAAAGGAAAACCAGGGGATGGTTTGCCCTATGTGGGGGGCTGGCTGGGGGTCCTGTTACCTCCTCTGATATTAGCAAGGATAGTTTGAGTGGTTGATGTGACCAGTTAGAGCAGCAGATGTAGATATAAGGTGTGGGTGAGGGAGAAAGATGTGGGAATTAGAAAGGGCCAAGAGACAGGATAGCAGCTCTGATTCACAGACATGGGCAACATCATGGAGGGCAGCCATGAGGGAATTTAGTGTAGTGGCTGAGACCATGTGTGCTGGAGCAAAAGGGCTGGGATTCATATGCCAGTTCTGCCACACCCCACCTCTGCTGAGATATAGGCAGGTTATTTACCTTTACGAAGCCTCAGTTTCCTTATCTGTGATGAAAGCATGATGATAGCACCTACCTGTTGGAGTCGTGGTGAAGACTGAATGTGATAGTCCACATAAATCACTTATCACTCAGCCTAGCTAAGAGCTTAAGAAATGTCAGCGAGTGTGGCTGGCAGGTAGCCCTGGTGGAAGGGGATACAGAGGTACCTGAGGAGGGAAGGGATGGGCACGGGCCAGACCGAAAGGCAGCTGACATCACTGCTCTCTGCTGCTAGGAGGCCATTGGCAACGAGCTTCATGTAAAAATCACATGCCCTTCATCTGCTACTACTAAGCCAGAGGCCCAGAGATGCTGCCTTGGAGCCACCTTCCTTCACACCCCCGGCTCCCTGTGTTCCCCGGTTGGCCCTGGATTCTGCCCCCCAGCTCCTCCTGGTCATAAATCCAGACTTCCCACAGCATTCTTGGAGTCTTGTGTCTTCATTGGTCCTTTTGAGGGAGTCCTCCAAGTTGGGAAAATCCTGGAGTGTTCACTCCTATGGGAAAGTACAAGATGGCCGGGCTGGGTGGCCCAGTGGTGGTCATGGGGCAGCGATGTGCTGTTTAGCTGTGGTAGCTCCTGGTAGTGGAGCAGGGATGAGGTGGTGCTCTCTCCAATCTCTTCTCTTTGGGAGCTGGATTCCACCCATTTCCAACCTGGCTCTAGGGAAGCGGAGAGATCCCAACTAGTGGGCTGTGGGGCATTGGACATCCTATTTTGCTTGGACTCCACAGGAGGAATAGGTTGGATGTCTTCCCAAAATGGAGGTGAAGGGCCAGGTCAAGATTTGATGTTGATATTGAGATTCCACATGAGGAAGCCATGAGGGTGGGGGTAGAAAATAGTGTTGTCTAGGGTTAGTCTGCTCCTCTAGCCCTGGGTTCGATCCCCAGCACTGCAAAAATGGGAGAAGGATGTGGCAGCCTATTCCAGAAGCAATCCTGAAACAATCAGCCATGGAAAAACCCTATGAATAGCAGAGAATCACAGACAATAGTGGTGGGCAGGGCAAAGCATCAGGAAGTGTTTGGTTCCATTGTACATCGTGTGGCTGTGAATCAGTCCGGAGTAGACGCACACAACAACAGCATTTATATCTGTATATGCACCTAATGGGATATGGTTTAAGAGGCAAAATTCCAATCTTCCAGATGTGTTCTGTCTAGACTGCTGGATTTAGGGGAACAGGATAGATATGGGGACAGCCTAGGACCGTGGGTGGTGGAGAAACAGCAGGGATGAGTCCCTTGAACATGAGCAGGTCTCTGGCCTCAGGACAATGGTCCCTGAGATGGCCATGAACCTTAGTGATGCTGGGCCTCGGGGACTGTCTCTAGGTCTATCCTGGGCAGAAGGGCCTGGCCCTTGGCCTTGGGAAGAGTTTGGGCCAGGCAGCTCCTAACTGAGGCAGGTCAGGTGATCATTCTGTGAAGGAGCATGGAGGGGGAGCTCCCTGGAGGTAGAGGCCCCCACAGAGGTCCCCACATGGATCAGTGCAGGAGGCCATGTTCTAGAGGAACAGCGGAATCTGTGGCAGAGGGAAGGGAAGAGGGGCAGTAAGGGCAGCTCTGCACAGGTGGTTCCTGGAATGGTGTTTTAGCTGAACACCAAATCCTGGATTACCAGTTCCAACAGAGCTCCTCTCTAGCTAAACCCAGGAGCCGAGCATCCTGACAATCAAAAACAGAAACAGAGGTAGGGAGGAGAAAGCCCGGGGGCCAAGATCCCTCCAGACCCAAGCTGACTCGAGACCAGTCAGGGTCTGTGAACAAGATGTCCCTCAAATCTCTAGCACTGTTTTATTGAGTCTCTACTTCAACCCTGATACATTAATTCCTTTGGCTGTTGAAGGGATTTCAGTCTTGAATAGGTCTTGACTAAAAAGCTAATACTCTTGAGAGGAAATCCCCCAGAATACTGTCTATTAATACCCCTGAGAGGCTGATTGGGAACTCACTGAGAACAAGGTTTTGTGAGAAGGAACACAGAAGGGAGGACGTGTGGAATTGTTGGTGGGCATGGCGGGGATTGGGAGGGAGAGAAAGGAAGCTAAGACAAAGGAGATAATGAAGAAGAGACGGTGCTGTGTTTTGCATGTTCTCTTCCTGGAGACCCAGGAAGACTGTATTTTCCAGTATTCCTTGCAGTATGGTTGGGCTCTGCAGTCCGCGGCTGCATGTGGAAATGGGATGTGGTTGGAAGTGAGGTAGGGCCACTTCCAGGCCTGGTCTCTGAAGGATTCCCACCATCTTCCAGCAATCACTTTCCCTGCCACAGTAATTTCTGTGTCTACCTGTCACAGACAGCGTAGGCACCAGAGGGAGACGCTCCCTGACCTGCTCTGTGTATTAAACCTTGAGATTTTGCTTGTTACTCTGTGCAACCCTGGCTTAGCCTCGCTAACACAGAAAACAAGTATCAATAAATGTCCTGATTTCTCCCCAACAGATGTAGCACGGAAGTCAGGGGCTCAGACTCTAATGTCATAAAGTTCTGAGTTCAAATCCCAGTTCTCAGATGGGCACAGTGTCACATGCCTGTAAGCCCAGCAACTTGGGAGGGTGAGGCAGGAAGATCACAAGTTTGAGGCCAGAGGCATCCTGTGCAACTTAGCAAGGCCTTGTCTCAAGATAAAATTTAAAAAAGGAGCTAGGAGTGCAGCTCGGTTGTGGATCGCTTGCCTAGCATATGTGAGACCCTGGGCTCAACCTCCAGTGTGGCAAAAAACAAAAACAAAACAAAAATCCAACCAAAGTAAGCCCAAACCTAAAAAATCCTAGTTCTCTTATTTCCATTTCTTAAGTTCAGTAAACTTCACTTTCTTCTGTTAAATGAGGTTTGGTTTAGGAAATGTCTGTCATCCATTCAGACCCCTGCTTGCCAATGATGAGTCATCAATAAATGTTAGCATTTATGCTGAATAATTAAAACAATGTAGTGATAGGAATGAGCATGAGGTTCTGATTCTAGTTCCACGTACAGTCAAATTGTTCTTCCATCAAGTAGAATTAATAACAAACCAGGCAACCTCACCAGGGATGGTGTGAGGGTCCGTGTGGTCGTATTGATGACTATGCTGAGTAAACCATGGTGCAGCAGAGGCAAGATGGTTGTCATCCTTACTACTGATATGCACCCTAGAACTGCCTCACAGAAGTGGCAGCTTGGTTCACACACAGGGAGGACATGGGGCTCACACACACTTACTGGCAGGCTCGGAGGCTGAGACATCTGTAGTAGGATTGCCCCAGGGTAGGTGACAGGGAGGAGCTGGGGGAGAGGGGCCCTCTAGGACACAGTGTCCCCACCTCCTTCTAGAGAGCATCCCTGGGAGCCCAGCCTCCTGAGAACTGAACTTGCCAGGGATACCCATGGCACTCCTGCCTTTGCTGACGTCTCTGCTGGAGAAATGAAGTCTGGGTAGTCTCGGGACACTGCCTCAGTCCTGGGGAGGTGTTATCCCACCCCTGCGGAGGGGGCTGTGGATGTGAGCAGAGAGAGGTACAGGGTGGTGGGCCTGTGTGTGGAAGTCTTACCCACTCTCCCCCTGGGTTGGGGGATCAGTGGGGTCAGGTCTGTCCAGGTAATGACTTTGTGCACCTCCTAACTGCTCCAAAAGCGTCCCCTCCTTCCATCTCCCTGCACCTTCTGTGGAAGGACAAGCTGTCATCTACAGGTGAGCTTGTTCTTACTAAGACCTCATAACTGTGCCCATTCTTCCAGAGGCGGACTTACCCTCAAGCTAATGAGACTCAGTCTTCAGCTGTACCACTGTGGCATTGGATCCCATCAGATCTTGGAAGCTAAGCAGGGTCAGTCCTGGTTAGTCCTTGGATGGGAGACCACCTGGGAACACCAGGTGCTGTAGGCTTTGGAGAAGGACCTGGAAACCCACTCCCAAAACCAATCAGCATAGAAGCACTGACAGTAGTCTTTCCCCTGTTGTATGGAAAGTTGCTATGAGTTCGACACCAATTTGATGGCTCCTAGCAAGAAGAACACCAATGAAACTTATGCCTCAGGGACACTGATGTGGACAAACCCCTTCTAAAACCTAATTTTGTACTACTTTTTAAAAGCTGCCTCCAGCTATGGTTGCACACACCTGTAACTCCAGAGCTTGGGAGGCAGAGGAGGTAGCTTACAAGTTTGAGCCCAGCCCAGGCTACATAGTACGTTCCAGGCCAGCCTAGGCTACAGGGTGAGATCTTGCCTTGAAACAAACAAGCAAACAAACAAACAAACAAACAAAATAAAAATAAAAACAAACAAGAACCAAAACTAAAACAAAAACCAACCAATCAACCAAGCAAAAAGATGTCCCTAAGTTGCATATGCTGCAAGTGTCATAGAACCTGAGTCTGGCCTTGAGCTGTCCTGATGTGATGTGGGGGACAGGGAGATGTCTGTGCCCACGAAGCCAGGGTGGACCTGACTTCTCTCAGGTGCCTTTGCAGTTTCCTGTTCTTACCTCCTCCCGTGAGCAGCAGGACACCTGCGTTTTCTCTTAGCCACTAACTCTGGCTCTGGACAGGGTATTTTCCCTTTCTGGCCTCAGTTTTCACTTCTGTAAGCAAGAGGGTTGTTCAAAATGGTTTCCAAGGCCCCTTTGGCTTTGAATCTTAGCAGACTGACCGTCTATTAGGACCTGTGGGGACAGGCCTGGCTGACCAGCTCACAGGACAGGGTCTCACTGGAGCCTTTCACCAACGGTTTATACAAAGACCTCTACCCTCCTTGCACAGGGCCCTAGGTCCTGGCATCACCTCCCATGCTAAGGGACCCCTATTTGGCTCCAGGAGTGAGGGGTCTGGACATGGGTGGGTATGTGTGGGATGCCAGGTGGGGAACAAGAAGGGTTCATTCACGGTTTGGGACTGAGCTGTGGGGTGAATTAAGGAACCCCCCTCCAACCATCATGCCTCCTGTTTCCTTCTGAATCTGGGACCCTCCAGCTCAGAGTTGAGACCCCACATCCCTGTCCAGCTGGTTTCCCCTAAAGTAGGACCTAGGGACCTGGGAGATCCTGAGCTCGCTCTGTATTAACCTAATCATGGTGAGAGAGAAAGGTGGCTGATGAAGCAGGGCAGACACCTGGGCAGTTCCTTCTTCTCTTGTGTTAGGAATGAGCATGAGGTTCTGGCTCTGTTTCCATGTGCAGTCAGTTTGTTTTTCTATCAAATAGAATTAATAACAAACCACAGCAACCTCACCAGGGCTGTTCTGAGGGTCCGTGCAGTCATATTGATAACTATGCTGAGTAAACCATGGTGCAATAGAGACAAGATGGCTGTTGTCATTACTACTGATATGCAGCCTATGACTAGGGCTGGTTGTCATCTACAGGCGAGCTTATTCCTTGTGGGTCTGGGCAAATGAGTTGGTCAGACCTGGGCTCAAATCCCCGCTTTCTCACTTCCTGGGGCAAATGATTTAGGACTCCCTGAGCCTCAATTCATCTTCACACAGGGAAATGAATATCTACCGAGCAGGGCTAGTTTAAGGATTAAATGAGATAATGCTGTGAAAGTGCCTGGCACTCGGTCGGCCCTCGTGGGCCCTGGTTATTACTATTACTATCTCTACTCTTTGGAAGGGGGCGAGTCGGGCACTGTTTCCAGGGGACCTGGGAAGTACCTGGGGACATGCTAGGGATGAAGGTAAGATTTAGGTCTTAATATGAAGCACTACCTGTCTGCTAGAGCAGTGGGGAGCCCAGATGTCTGGGTCCCAGCTGTGGCCTATGGGCTGAGTAGCAAAAATGAGAGACCCTCTTGTCCCTCACCCCCCTTTGCCTAGGTGGGGTCCCCTGTCAGGAGGTCTAGAGCCCAAGGGTGAGTGTGGGGCCCTGGGAAGAGGCCTTAGTGGCTGATGGAGTAGGCCCCTGAGTCTGTAGACTGCTTCTCCTCTGTGCCCTGGTCGCTGGGGTACGCTGGGTTGGCCGTGGCAGCGACCTTTAGTGTGGTCTCATTCACCTGCAGGCAGAAGGGCAGGTATTGTCATGGTCTGACTTAGGCAAGTTCCCTCTCTGTGACTCATTCAATAGAATCCGTAGTGGGGGCCACGGCCTGGTCACTACAGGAGTGAGGGTAGGTCTGTGTGACCCCAAGTCCCTTTCCATGCACTCCAGGGACCCCCTCTGTGACTCATTTGATAGAATCCACAATGGGGGCCCTGGCCTGTTCACTACAGGAGTTAGACCAAGTCCGTGTGATCCCAAGTCCCTTTCCATGCACTCCAAGGGCAAACAGAAATATGAGCAACCTCAACAAAGTTTGCCCTGCCCCAGAAGTGGAGCAGGAATGATGAGTGGGTGGGGATATGAAGAGTGATTGCCCGCAGAACCTCCAAAACTCTCCAAAGAGTCCACTCTTGGCCAACCCCTCTCTTATCTGAACCCCCAATATTTATTGAGGCCCAATGAGTTTCCCTTCAGAAAAGCCTACAAGGTGAGCCACTGAGAGCTAGGGGGGTCCAGGACCCCTACCTGCCCCGCTCCCTTTCCCCTTCACGCCACCCCCAACTCACCTCTTCAAACTTCTTGGCTTTGTACTGGTCCGCCCCCTTGAGGAAGTTGAGCAGGATGATGTCACAGAGAACGGTCCCCTGGGGGGGCAGAGGCAGGGCAGGCTCAGAGGGAGGGCATGCCCTGGCATGGGTGGGAATAGGGTGGCAGGTCAAAAGTAGCCACTGAGCCGCCCAGGCCCTGGGCAGGTGAGGAGTGGGGGTGGGGTGGAGTGGTGAGTCCTCCACAGACATCTGACTGATGTTTCCTCTTAGAAAAATGCGCAGGGGCTCTGCGGGTTGTCTCCGTGGCCCACCTTCCCAGGTTGCAAGGGTGACCGTAGACAACAGCACACAGAGGGCTTGGCAGGAGCTGCAAAGGGTCCTGGGGGAGGAGTCCCTGGGAGCAGGGCACCTCAGGTTTATGGAGACCCTGGAGTCTCCTCCCCCACCTTCCTGGTGAAGGACGGAACTCTTTATCAAGTGGAACCTCCTGAGAACAGGAAGGTGATTTCAGGAAGCCGTGGGCTTCAGGAGGTGATGATGGGAGATGGTCAAGCCAGAGCTGCTCAGCAGGAGGTGGTGGAGGCTGAAGCACCAGGCCACCAGGAGGGCTTGCCTGAGGGGCTCCCTGCCCAGGCGCCTCCCTAGGTCCCGCCCTGCCCATCCTGCCCTGGGCGGAACTCACCACTCCCACAGAAGTGAAGGCCGCCACGGAGCTGATGATGGTGGGGATGATGTTGAACTTGCCGGCCTGTGTGCACAGAGGCCAAGGTGAGTGGGCAGAAGGCCCGGTGGTGGGGGGCGGGGAGGCAAGGGCTGAGGCTGAACTTGAACTTGTAGCCAGAGAGGCCACAGAAGCAGAGGGGTTCTTGGGTCGGCACGTGCCATGCCTTCATGGTGCAGGTGATGGAGGGCATGGCCAGGTGGTCGGTGACAGATTCTCTCCCACACACTCCACAGGAGCCTTCTCAGGGCCCAAGAGCTGGCCTGGGATGCTTCCCAGGTCCACCCACCTGCCTGGCCCCAGGACTCACATTCCCGTAGACCAGCACGTCGAAGCGGATGCCAAAAGCCTTCATGAGGGTGCGGTACTCGCTGCCGTTCTCCATTTTGTAGTACTTGGCAAACCTGGAGGGGCGGGTGAAGGTGGGTCCCCCTGTGGTTTCCTGTTTCTCCTGCCTGAGCCCTCATGGTCCCCTGGAGCCCTGTGGACTCATTTCCCCAGCAACCCTTACTGGTAGTTTGGTGAGACACCTGCCACTGTCCTCCTTGTGTGGTTACCTGACCCCCTATATAAGGGTCATCTTGGGAACTGTTAAAAAAGCAGATCTCCAGGCTATATCCAGAGCCCACAAAATCAGCATCTTGGTGGGTGGGACCCAAGACCTTCCCCGTTAAACAAGTTCCCTACATGATTCTGATGTGTATGAGAGTTTGGGCCACTGTGGGACCCTGAGCTTCTTCAGGTCTATTTGCCAGGTACCCAGGGTCCAGCTTGCTCTGAGTGTTTCCCCCTCCACAGGCTTCGCAGCCTCCCTGGGCTCAGAGCCTGGCTCTTCCACCTGCCAGCTGTGCAACCCTGGGCTGGTTATTTAACCTCTCTGAGACTCAGTTGTCTCACCTGTGAGTTGGAAGAATGTGAAAAGGCCTGTGTCACAGGGTGGCTATGAGAATTGAGTGAAACCGCCTGTGTCAGGGGTTCAGAGTAGTCTTGGAACACAGTAAGCACTCAGGAAATATTTGCTGATGTTGGCCATTGTTATTTGTTGAAGAGATCTCTTTACATTTTGTAGAGCAGTTGAAAAAAGTGCTTTCAGATACCTCACCTCATTTTACCCTCGCCTTAATCCTATGGTATAGGGAAATGATTGCCTGTTTTGCAAATGAGGTACTGAGGGATTAACTACCTTTCCCAGGGTTACCCAACTGAGTGTTGTTGTTGTTAGGTGCCTTTGAGTTGTGTCTGACCCTTACAGGGTTTTCAATGGCTGATTGTTTCCGGATTGCCTCGGGAATGGATTGCCACGTCCTTCTCCCATAACTGAGTGTTAGATTTGCCCAAACCCAAGACTTTGTCTTCTGCCCCTTTTCTGTTTTGGTAGCTGTGTCTGAGGAGCTAAGCTGGGGACTTATGAGAATGATCATAGTTAATTCTCATCCTGGACTGAAGTGGGTGTTCAGCACAAAGGGGTGGGTGTTTGTTGCCCCATTTTGAAGATGCCTATGTAGGGAATAGACTGCAGCCATACCACTGTGGCATCCAATCCCGGCAGATCTCTGAAGCTAAGCAGGGTCGGGCCTGGTTAGTACTTGGATAGGAGACTGCCTGGGAACACCAGATGCTGTAGGCTTGGGAGAAGAACCAGGGAACCCACTCCCAAAAATCAATCCACCATTGAAAACCCTATGAATAGCAGAGAAGGACTGACAATAGCGTTTTGCCTGTTGTATGTAGGGTCGCTATGAGTTGGATACCAACTCGATGGTACCTAATAACAGCAATGGTGGGGAATGGACTTGCTTGTGGTTTTGCACTTAGTTAAGTGTTGAATTGTCTGCAGCCATAGCACCCTGGCATCTGATCCTGCCTGATCTTGGAAGCCAAGCAGGGTTGACCTAGTTAGTCCTTGAATGGGAGACTGCCTAGGAACACCAGGTGCTGCATGGTAGGGAGAGGGACCTGGCAATCCACTCCTGAAACAATCCACCATTGAAAACCCAAAGAATAGTAGAGAAGCACTGACATAGTGCTGGGTGTGGCACAGTGTTGGGGAGTGTTTTGTTCTGTTGTACATAGGGTTGCTATGACTTTGACCCAACTTGGTGGCACCTAACAAAAAAATAGCAACAAGTGTTGACTTGGGATTTGAATCACATTAGAGTTTTTTTTTTTTTTTTTTGACAGTACTCGGGAGCTGATCCCATGGCTTTGCACATACTTTACAAGTGCTCTACCCCTGAGCTACACCCTGAGCCCCCCTCTTTAAATTTTTATCTTGAGACAGGCTCTTGCCAAATGATGCACACTGCCTCTGGCCTTGAACTTGCAATCCTCTTGACTCTACCTCCTGAGTTGCTGGGATGACAGGCGTGCTACTATATCTGGATGGGAGAAGGACGTGGCAATCCACTCCTTCTCTGAAACAACCAGCCACTGAAAACCCTAGGAGAGTTGCTATGAGTTGAACCCAACTTGACGAAACCTAACAACAACAACAACAACAACAACAACAACAACAACCACCACCATATCTGGGCTCAAATCACATTCATCTTTTGGCTTCTCACACACTTTTCTCTGTGTGGATTGGCCTACCATAGCCCAAACCCCAACATGAGCACAGGATCATCTCTTTGAAAATGGGTTCCTGAAGGCAGTGTCCTTGGAAAGTAGCAAGGATTGCGTGAGATGATGGGAATGAAGGAGCCAGGAAGCTCTCAGTGTGTGGGGTCACCATCGCTCTTAGTGCTGGCTGCCTCCCTCCAGTGCTCCCAGGCCCCACAGATTCCCTGCCTCCCCTGCTGGGAGAGGGGTCTGAGAGCGCATTCCTTGGAAGTGCACCATGACTGATGTGGTTCCCCTCAGGGGAAATGTGCATCTGAAACTGTACAGCAGGGAGAAGGAAATGCTCAGCCCGAGGGAATGATAACGCAGGATCACTGGCATGGCAGGAAGATAAATGTGACGGGGAGGGGTTGCCTTAAACCACGGCATTTGGCCACTGCTCTGGCTGTCACTTGGTAGTGGGGCCTTTTATGTTCTGGAGTCTAAATCCTGGCTCTACCACTTGCTAGCAGTGGGGACTTTTATGTTCTTAGCTCTCAGGGTGTTGGTTTCCATGCCTATAAAAATAATGGTGCACCCAGGCCCTGGAAGCTCTGTTAGTGACGGTGAGCAAACACTTGCTCAGACCCACTCTTCCGGGCAGCACCAGAGAAATCACTGGGTTGGAGATTCTGTCTGCCCGTCCACACTCATTCTCTGCCCCTTCTCTGTCCAGTTCTGGGCCCTGGGAGTCTGGTATGAGAGATTGTGTCTGCCACAAATCAGGAAGCACCCTGCCTGATTTCCAGGTGGTTCAGCCAATGGGAAGCCCCAACTGTTCAGTGGGCGAGAGGGTGGAAATGTCCAGGTGTTTAGTCCCTTGGGCCCCTGGCAGTGGCTTAGTTCCCCACTGAAGGCCAAGAGCCTGGTGAACAGTGCTGTCCGGCACCCTCAGCTCACTCTAGGTTGTGGGAACTGCTCCCTTCCAACGCCAGGTCCCACCACAGCGGCTTCTCTGTGTTGCCAGCCCTGGGTCTTTCACCACAGTGCACCTTTGTGAATTGTCCCTTCATCCAATCACCTCTTTTGAGATCACCCACCATTTCCCCACCGGACACCTAAGCTATCCAGAGGAGGAGGCTCAGGCTTAGAGAGTTTGGGGCTGAGAAGGAGCGCAGAAGCACAGGCGGCACATTTCTGTCTCAGTGTGGCATGACCAGAGCTTGTGAGCCTGCATGATGCACCTGTTACTCAAGGAAGGCTGAAAACCACTGGGTGAGGCAAAGTTTGCCAGGGAGCCTGACCCAGGAAAGTGTCTCCTGTGGGCTCTGTGGCTGACTGGAAAGAAGCAAGGGAGGCAAGATGATCTTCTCCAGAGAGTGAGACCCAGAGTAAGAATAAGAGGAGGCCCTGGAAAGAGGCTAAAGGAAGTGCAGCCACTTGGCACGAAGAAGGGAAGGTTTGGAAGTCATGGAAGGAGGGAAGAGGGTGAGACCATCTCTGACCAGGGTATATTACGCCTTGGTGGTGGCAGCAGAGAGCTGCACAGGCCAGGGCAGAGCCGAATGAATTCAAGTTGCAGCCATGGGAAGATGACATGACGGACACCAAGGAGGCTATCATTTCTATAACCATGGCCAGGTCCGAGAACCCAGTTCTCCAAGGATAGCTCAAAGAAGCCTGGAAGAGAAGTGTCTGAAATGAGCAGAAGGCTCCAGGAAGTCCTCCCTGTGGCTTTTAGTTTGGCCTGAGGTTAGTTGAAACCATAACTGTCTCCAGACCCACCATTTATGTTGTTGTTGTTGTTAGGTGCCGTCGAGTCAGTATCCGACTCATAGCAACCCTATATCAACAGATGAAACACTATTGTCTGTGCTTCTCTGCTGTTCATAGGGTTATCAATGATGGATTGATTTTTGGAAGTGGGTTGCCGGGTCTGTCTCCCAAGCCTACAACACCTGGTGTTCCCAGGCGGTCTCCCATCCTAGTACTAACCAGGCCCTACCCTGCTTAGCTTCTGAGCTCTGACAGGATCAGATGCCACAGGGCTATGGCTGCAGGCTCACCATTTATAGAGCCCCTGAGATGTAGGCGCATCCCATAATGTGAGCTCTTGGTTAATCTCATGAGGAATGCACTATTGCTGACCCATTTTGTAGTGAGAAGACAGAGGAGAAGGCAACGTGCTTAGGTGGAGATTCTGAAGGACACTGATGAGTCCCAAGTGTGAGCCATCCCGCCTCTGGCTCTAGGTAGCTGAGGACACCCACAGCCCACGTGCAAGGACTCAGAGCTCTTCTAAATTCAGGATTCTCACAGCACTCGAGAGCTATAGGTCATCTCTCAGCCCTATGGCACCTGGTACCCATGGAGACTGGGCAGGAGAGAGAGCGAGAGTGGGTCACAGATATTTAGGGAGGGCAGGGGTTGGGCCTGTGGTCCTGAAGCCTACATTCCTGGCCTCAGGCCGCCATCATGAAAAATGCTCTGACATCGACTCACAGAACAAGAAGCCGGCATCCGGGCACCGCCGTTCAGAGCAAGGGCTGGCTAAATTTATCCTGGGAAGGAATGTGAAGGGAACAGGGAGAAAAATCAGAGCGGACTTGGTTTTCCTCCAGCACCTGCCTTCCAAGAGGCAATAAGCATGGTAAGATCATTATCTCACCAGCCACCCACCCTTGGGGAGGCTTGGCAGGGATGAGCTCTTTTCCCGGATAGGAGGGAGGAGGAACAGAGTGCAGGCAGAAGGGCCCAGGCTGCACACAGGCGAAGGATCCAGGAGTCCTGACTTCTGCACTCCTGTGTGATGGGTGGGCATCACAGAATCTGGCCCACCCCTGCAGCAGGGACAGCTCAGTGGCCACCAGGGACTGGATTATCTTGTCTCTTGGCACATGCTTGGACTCTGTTTGTTTCCCAGTCCCTTGTATCTAGCTGGGATCCCATGCCTAGCTCTTGTCAATGGAACATGAATGGAAGCGAGGCTTGTCATTCAGACTGAGGTGGTTCAGAGCAGCATACCTTCTGCATCTTCCCTTTCCTCACTTGATAGCCAGTTGGTTGGGAGCCAGGGGACATCTCTGAGGCCCTGCAGGACACTGAGTCAGGGTAGCAGAAGCCCAGATCCCTGAATAACTGCATGGAATGGAACTCCCCACTCCCACTGACCCATAGGGCACTGCATCCTGAGCAAGAAATGAACCTTTGTGTTAACACACTGAGATGAGGGGGTTGTTTGTTACAGCAACTAGCAATACTTATACAGACTGTTACAAACTCCTTGCTCCTCCTCCTCCCAGTGGTATAGCTGAGAGGATTGAGGCTCAGGGGAGGAGAAATAATTTGCCAAAGGACAAATAATGAATAAAGTTGGGGAGAAACAGACCAACAGAGGGTCATTTGTAGGAATAAACCCTCTAAGAAAGTCCTAGGAGATCTGAGTGCAGTGCTTGGCTCTCTTGAACTAGCTCCATATCCCTGGGCTAGTCACCCAGCCTGAGCTTTTTCCCTCCACTGAAAAAATGGGAAGGAAGAGAGCTGTGGGGAGGACAAGTTGAGAGAGGTCCCCCATATACTAAGTGCTTTTCTTTCTTATCCTAGGGTCAGGATAAAATAAAGTAATGACACCTATATTTACCTTAACTATTATACTCTTCCGATTCCTGGAGTTGATAATACTAGCCAACACACACTGAGTGCTCACTATGTGCTGGGCATTGTGCCAAGTGCTTTCTACTTATTAACTCACTTCATGCTCACCAGCACCCCACAAAATTAAGTTCTGTTCCTCTTCCTACTTTACAGGTGAGGAGTCAGGACTGCAGAGATTAAGCAACCTGTCTAAGGTCACAAAACCAATAGTTGGGGAGCAAAGCTGGGGTTCCAATCTAGTTGGCCCAGTCACAGAGCCCATACTCCCTGCGGGTGCTCTGGTTTGGATATGGCTCATTTCGGAAGCTCATGTGGACATTGAGACCTCATTGTGAGATACTAAGAGATGGGACCTTGAAGAGGTGTTTAGGGATCTGCCCTCTATTCACATGATCAATGGGTTGATGGGTTAACAGGTTATATCAAGAGTGGGTACACTGTCAAAGCCAAGTTGGCTGAGTCTTACAGGCTCATGTGATGCCTTAGGACGCTACTCTGTAGGAAGCACTCTATAGGAAGAAGGCCATTCCCAGATGCGGCCCCTCTACATTGGACCAGAGCCATGAGTGAAAACAAACCTCTTTTGTTTATAACAGCCTGCATTCTAGACTGTTCTTTTTGTTGCTTGATTTCTGTTGCTCTTAGGTGCCTAATTTCTCTTGTCCAGCTGGCATGGGACAGTGGTCCTTTCGTATTTACTAGGGGGTCTCGATACCCAGCATCATGGGATGGGAGTCAAACAGGGAGCCCAGGAGGGCCAGATGGCATAGGCAGAAGAACCCTGGGCCTCTTCATCTGCAAAGGGAAAGGGCTGAAATGCGCTGTGCCTGGGCCTTCATCTCTCCCAAATCTTGATTCTTACCGCTCTCGCTTTGGTTTCTGTGGCTGGGCAATGGGGTTAGAGAGAATGACACCACCATTCAACACCTTTGCCTAGAGTATATACCCCCAAAACCAGGCCCAGTCACCCTCCTGGCCTCCCCTGCAGGTTCCACTCCCAGCATGCACCTCTGTTCCAGCCACATCACAGGACCTGCCTTCTTGCATTTCCCAAACACACTCCGCAGACATAGACTTCTATGCTGTTGCCGATGCTGGGTTCTCTGCCCCTTCCCACCTTGCAAACTCTTTTTCACTAGGGACCAGCCTCAGATGGCTTCTCTCTGTCTTTCAACACTCAGCAAATATTGAGAGCACAAATACTACATGCTGGGCCCTACGGATAGGCTGGTGAGAGGCAGAGAAATATTAATGAACCACACAATCCCATAAATAGCTAATTTCAGACCTAGAGGAGGGCTGGGAAGGAGAGCAACACATTCCAAGAGCACAGTCAGGGAAGACATTTGGCCCAGGCTGGGGGTCAGGAAGGCTTTGTGTGAACGCGACATTCAAGCTGAGACCTGAAGGACCAGGAGGTAAAAGGCAAGAGGGCCAGAGGTGGCGGCAGCTTTCCTGGCTGAGAGAACAGCAAGCTCTCTCGTGGGAAAGGGCGTGGTGTTCTGGAAGAAGCTGAAAAGGCCCCAGTGTCCTGGGAAGCAGAGACAGACAGAAGTGGCTGTGGCTGGCCCACCTCGCTGTGGATGGCAGAGCCTATCGTCTGCATCTCCTCCCTATTCCATTCATAGTGATTCCACACTTACAGCTTGGCATTGAGCACACTGGTGTATTTATACCACCGGCATTGGCCAGTGCTGCAAGAAGGGTTTATTTTCTTTCTCTCTGGCGAGCTGGTTTACCAGGGTCAAGCTGAGGCTGTGAAATCTGTAGGGCTGCCCTTCCTGTCTTGAGCAGACCCCAGCCTCCACTGCAGTATCTGCTACGGGAGGTTGTAGGTGACAACTTGGCCTGGACAATGAGCCCCGTGTTGCCATCCGTGTTTGCCCAATGGCCTGGGGCCTGCCCACAGGAAGGAGCTGAATAAATGCTGGCACCAGGAATAGATGAATTGTTGAGATGCTTGTCTCTCCAAGTTTGAGTTTAGCAACAACGGTTTCAGGGTTTCCTCCTGCTGACTGGGCTTCTCCGGAGCCTCCCAATTTGGCAGGTGAAGCTGGTATAAGGTGGTAACAACCAGCTGCTTCTCTCCGAAACAGAAGCATTTAAATCTAACAGCTGACTGGGTAGGAAAGTAGGTGCTAATGGTGGGAAGCAGCCCCCGTAAAGGGGAAATGGGGGGAAGAGTGAGGACATAAGGGGAGCTCTTGTCCCTGCATAGGGCCAGCCTGGAAACCGCACACCCATTAATGTCTTTGGTCCTGACAACCAGGCAGCTCCTCGGGGTAGCTGGTCATGTGGGGCCCATCCTAGGCCTGAGGCTCGGCTTTCCTGCCTGAAATTGTTTTTATGACAGTGGGCAAGCTCCTCCGCCTCTCTGTGTGTCAGTCCCCCCTCCCCCCTGCTTTTTTTTTTTTTTTCCTTTTTTTGCAGTACTGGGTTTGAACCCAGAGCCTCGTGCTTGCATGCTCTGCAAGTGCTGGACCACTGAGCTGCACCCCCAGCCCATTTTTTTTACTTTTTGAGACAGGGTCTTTCTAAATTATGCAGACTGCCCCTGGTCTCAAACTTGCGATCCTCCTGCCTCTGCCTCCCAAGCTGCTGGGATTACAGGCGTGTGCCACCGTGCCTGGCTAGTTCCCCCATTTGTAAAGTGGAGATCATAACCGTAGCTGTAGGATTGTGGGGGGGATTGAATGAGCTGCTATACAGGAGCGCTGAGCACAGTTCCCAAAACACAGCTTTTGATGAGTATGATTTGTTGATCATCAGGCAACACTGTCCTCATTTTACAGGGTGGAGAAAAGCATAGCAAGTTTCAGGCCACTTGGCCTGACAGCTGAATCCACAGCCTGCTTAGCCCTTACTCCCTCCCGAAGATGGGTGCCATAAGGAGCGCTCACTGCAGCCCTAGGAGGCTGGGAGCTTGTTGGGGAGGGGGTGCTATGAAAACACCCTCGCTGCTGAGGAGAGCAGAGCGCGGCTGTGACTTGCGATGCTGTAAGTATCAGAGGAGAGAATGGAGCCTGGGCTCCTGCCAGTGCTGAGCCAGGGAAGGGGACGAGGAAGAAAGGAGGGGCCGTAGCTGTCACGGAAGGGAGATTTCTCTGCTGGGCCCACCTCAAAGTCCGCAGAGCCCAGACACCTGCAGGAAGCTGGTGTGCCAGCTACCGTCCTCTCTCCTCTACACTCCGTCGCTGGTGTTGGGGACCTGTAGGCTGAGTTCTACAGGCTCTGGTCCCTGATCCCTGTACCATCTGGATTTTAGGGGGTGGGTGGCCAGCACTGGTAGAAGACCAGTAGGGTGGGAGGAAACAAAGGTGGGTATTTATTTTGCCTAATTCTTCCCTTGCCTGCAGCCATAGCACTGTGGCGTCTGATCCCATCAGATTTTGGAAGCCAAGCAGGGTGGGGCCTGGTTAGTACTTGGATGGGAGACCACCTGGGAACACCAGGTGCTGTAGGCTTGGGACGTGGACCTGGCAACCTGGTCCCAAAAAACAATCAGCCATTGAAAACCTATGAATAGCAGATCTGTTGTACATAGGGTTGCTATGAGTTGGACACTGACTCAACGGCATCTAACAACAACAACAATGCTTCTCTGCTTTGCCCTGGTTTTGCCTGTGGCTGTGTCTCTCTGTGCCTGTCTGCTCTTATCAGAGACTCCAGTTCAAAGCTGGGCTCCTATTCCTCCCGCTGTGGCTGCAAATCTAGGGTGGCGACGGCTCACTTTGCTCCTCCCCACCTGCCTCAGCTTCTGTTTTGGTTCCTGATTTCTTCATGAGCCCCTGCGGCGTATGCTTTCTCACTGGGACCTTCGTTGAGACCACACGGGACACCCCCAACACAGGCCAAACCGAGCTAGTGCTGAGATGTTTCAAGTGTGTGCTCCCATGTGTCATTAGCAGCAACAGATAAAGGATGACTGAGTACAAACGCCAATTACCGTCATTAATCATTTGTCAGCTCTGCTTCTGCGGGGCAGGGCTGAGGCTCCATTCCCATGTGATAGGTCTATAAATAATAGCGCAAGCTTCAGTGACTTTCCAAAGCCCTGCCCCAGACAACTGCACGCATTGACTTAGGCTGTCAGGGCTTGAATGGGCTTTGAACATGAGCACCTTTGTCCAGCCCATTTTACAGGGGAGGAAACTGAGGCCCACAGAGGGGATGAGACTTGCCTGAAATCATACCGAGCATCTGAGGGAAGGTTTAAACCCATGTCCTGTCCTCGGTCGGCTTCTCCTCTACCTTATCCTGAATATGTTTGGCTTGTCCCGGCACAAACTATAGTATCCACAGGGGATTGGGGATTGGTTTCAGAAACCCCTCAGGGTCCCGGCATCCACGGATGCTCCAGTACCTTACATAAGATGGCATGGTATTTGCGTACAACCTATGCACATCCTGTCAGATACTTTAAATCATCTCCAGGTTACCTATAATACTTAATGCCAAAGAAAGAAATGCTATGTAAATAGTGATTATACTATTTAGTGATTATACTATTATTTATAATAGTGATTATACTATTATTTAGGAAATAACAAGAAAAAAAGTATATTCTTGTTGAGGACAGACATAGTTATTCTCCCAAATATCTTTGATCCATGTTTGGTTGAATACACGGACATAGGATCCATGGATACGGGGGCCAACTGCACATTTTTATGCAAACAGTTTTGGCATTTGGGTTCAGGTTTATCATTTCTACTAGAATCAAAATCCCCTGATCACAAGAAGTGGCTTCACTCATCCATCAGCCACAAAGCCCAGCACGCAATGCAACCTGGAAGCTGGAAGAGACCTTCAGAGTCTTGCCCTGGTTATCCACAAAAGGTTCCACTCCTGAGACAGGAATACCTTCAACACAAGGACATGCACTGCCCATAGGAACAACCCAATTTTAGCTCTGGATGGTGCCAACCCTTAAAAGTACTTCCCCACGCCGAGCTGACATTTGCAGCAATCAGCAGTCAATAATGTTTGCTGAATGGAGAAGGTTTTTTTTTTTTTAAATCACGATGTACAAATCCCTTGGAAGCTCTCAGACATCTGTTTAGAAGTGATCTCTCCTCCCATAGAGTGGTGGAAACTCCTTCCGACCGGGAGGTAACGTAACTGTTACAACAGCAGGAAAAACAGCAACAAACTTGTGGAATCCCGGTTTCACTTGCAAGGGAAAACTTGGGCCTAGAATTTGGGTTTCTCTGTTGAAGGAGGTGGTGTTCTCAGCAAAGCTTTGCCTGGTGGGAAGTACTTTTGCCAGCCGAAATACACTTTTACAGTTGATTTTGTACTGATAGGAAAATATCTCCTGGCAGACTCATTGCATCTGGGATGGGGGCCACATCTTAAGAGCCGGCTGGGACTCTTCCCCTCAGAGAACAGCCCAAAGACAAGTTTATTTACTCACAGTCTAGAGACGTAACCAATCTCAAAGGCAGACATTTAAAAAGTTCTTTGTAGATTTTGGAAAACATATTACTATTTATCCTTAATGTGACAGGGAAACATCAACGGGTACGGAGCCAGAAGCTCTACCTGAAAGCCAAGCTACTAACTGTGATCTTCTCAGTCCCAGTTTCCTCATCTGTAAAACAGGAGCAACCAGGCTGGTCCTACCAGCTTGCTCGTGGCTAGAAGCACAGGTTTTGGAGCCAGGCTGCCATGATTTGAACTCCTGCACTGCACAATGAGCTGTGTGGCCCTCCAGGTCAGTAAACCCCCTGAGGCCCAGATTTCCAGCTGGAAAATGCTCTCTCCTCAGAGTCAAGGAGATAACCCACGCAGAGCACGTGCTAAGTTCCTGGCTCCCTGGGAAGTGCTCAATGAACGTTAGCTCGTCTTTTCTACCAATGACATTAGTTGCTGTGCTGACAGGATGGACATGAACATTTCATAGGGCTGTGTCAATCCAGCATAGCTTGAGTCGTCTCACCTATGGACACCTCAAGAAGGAAAAGAAAAAAGAGCCTGGAGAATTCAAGCAAATGCACCCCGCTGAGGAGGGCCTTCTAGAGTTTCTGTGGAAATGATGGGAATGGCTGCTTTTCACACATATTCTCTGGCTTTTGGAAGGAGAAAAATCCAGATTGTAGAAAGAGTGATCGAAGCCAGGGGCGCGCTTCGATTCTGTCTCTGTCAACTGGCCTAGGCTCTTGCTGATCTGCGCGTTTCGACATGGAAGCGGAACCAGGGCCAAGTCTCAGAGCTTCACAAGAGCCGCTGAGGGTACATTTCCAACATGGAACGATCGCTAGAAACACCTACCACACGACGAACATCTAGCAGCTGAACAAGTGTTTTTTTTTTTTTTTTTTGTCCCAGACACCAAGAGAGGAAATCCAAAATTGCGTTGCGTTTTGGTAGCAAAGCTGTCTTAGGAACTCTCAGAGGAGAAATGAGACATCAGTGCTAAATGCACTGTTCTGTTTCTCCCTCAGCGCTCCAGCAATCCCTGCTGGGTGTATCTCTTACAGCTTATTTTTTCCCCCCCTTTGCAAGCCATGTGACGGAGGACTGTGTTCTAGAAGCAGTGGCTACAGGCCAGGCTTTGAGTGTTAATGCACCTCTTAATCAGGCTGTGTCATCTCCGGCAAGTGTCAAAATCTGAGTCTGCCTTCGTGAATGGGGTGGATGGGTGAGCCGGGGTCCTGTCAAAAACAGGTGTGAAAGGGCTCGGTAGGCCTAACTGCTGAGGATCCTAATCTGAGGACCAGGGATAGGCTTTTTAGAGGTTTTTGAAGTCCTGGAATTTTATGCTGCATAAATATAAACACACAGAAACGGGACGGGAAAGGGAAAGGAAACTCCCAAGGGTCTCCTATGTTAACTTCCTGCAAGGTGATCAGAACTGGAGAAGTGAAGGAAAGCTCCCTGCCATTATTCTCTTTGTGTCAGTATTGCTCAGACTTATTATTCTGCGAAGGTGTTTGCATTTTATGTGTAGAAATGAAGTCTCTTTTTTAAAAAAGGACATTATCTGCAAAATTGCTCATGCCTGTGAAATACATGCATTTTTCTCAGACAGTGGTCCATGAATTCTTTGGGGGACATGATGGGGCTAGAGACCTCCACAAGTTAGTAGAGGCCTGCGATTTCCCAAGCAAGAGTGTTATGGCTGAGGCTGCACACTCGCAGGTGTCTCTTGACCCATACTCCTCCCTGCCCTGGCCTGCCTCAGTGGGCTGCTTTGCCTCCGCTCTGCCTGCTGATGGGGCTGCCTGGGCCACACCCCATCAGGCTGCCCTCTCTTTACACACCTGTCTCTCCAGTTCTGGCAACTGCCTCCTGTCTTTGCCCTTTCTGACTTAGATGGTAACCCATGTCCTGGTACCGTCCCTCAGGCCCTGTGGTCTCCCCGCACCCTGCTCACACCTTTGAAGCAGCCCATAATTAAACTCTCCTCAAATTACCCAATTTGAATGTGCCATCTGTTTCCTGCTGAGACCCTGACAGATACAGCATTATTAATCTGTCATTGCACTATCAATGCCTGTACACTCACACAATCACACAGGAACACGCTCTCACTCAGCCTCACACATTCACCCACTAGCAAGCACGCCCACTCTCACCAACTCTCTCTCTCTCACACACACACACGTACAACACCGGTTATTGGCCCAGCTTAAAACCCTGAGGGTCCACTTGGGTTGCAGGAACCCAGTCCATGGCTAGGAGCCTTTTGTCTAAGCCTTGGGACGCCACCTCCTGCCTCTGTGGGTGCCCTTCACCTGCACGCCACTGACTGGGTGATTCTTGCCAGTTGTTGGTTTTAGAAATGTTGCCCATTGTCCACTACAAATCAAGATGACCTCACCCATTGTACTGTCAATGTACTTGGAAAGAGGTTTCCTCACAGGAGTAAATTAAGTATTCCCTGGAATCTTTGCTGTTAGTTGTTGGTGTTAGTTGTTAGGTGCTGTCGAGTCGGTATCCGACTCATAGCAACCCTACGTACAACAGGGGAAACACTATTGTCAGTGCTTCTCTGCTGTTCATAGGGTTTTCAATGGTGGATTGATTTTTTGGGAGTGGGTTGCCAGGTCCTTCTCCCCTGGAATCTTTAGCCATGCAGAAAAGACCTAGGAGTAAAAATAAAAATCTCCCCATTAACGTTCAAGTAAGAAAAGAACAGAAACCTTTAGGAGATCATCAGAAGATTAACTTAGATGGAGAGGACCAAGCATGTTGAGTCCAGATGGAATGGATATGGATTTTGGCTCAACCTGAGGCTACCTTGCCAACAACTAGAGCTGCCTGATGACCAACAGGCCACCTTATGAAGCGGCCCATGTCTAGGGTTGTGTCTCAGGGAAACTGATGGAAGAGAGGGGACTGAGTAGCCTCAAGGCTAGGCTAAGATGCATCTGAGACCTTAGGCAGATGACTTCCCCTTCAGAGCGTCCCCTTCCTCATCTGTAAAGAGAGTGCTTCAGTCTAGGTACAGCCAAGGAGTCTTATCACCTATGAGTTCTCAAAATTTCTGATTCTGCAGACAAAGCTGCAAAGAGTGGGGAAGCAGGCGCCATTTCGAAAGGAGCTGCGGAAGTAATGGCTGATGGAAATGTGACTCTCTAGGTGCCTGTGGATAGCTGAGTGTGTAGGTTAAAGCAATCTGAATCTCCGCTGAGTAATTCCACTTTTCCCAGAGCAAATGGCAACAAGAGGGTGGTAAGAAAAAGTCTGGCCTCTGTGGGAGGGAGAAGCAAATGAGTTTGTTTGGGAGACAAAAGGCCAGGCTGAGATTGCACCTCCCACATCTGTGTCTTTTCACCTCCCTGAAACTCAGATTTTTTTTATTTTAAGCAGGACTGAAAGTTGTTGTTGTTATTGTTGTTGTTAGGTGCTGTCGAGTTGGGTGACCCTATGTACAACAGAATGAAACACTTCTTGACACTGTGCCATGCCTGGCGCCATGTCAGTGCTTCTCTGCTATTCATAGTGTTTTCAAGGGCAGGTTGAGGATTGTATTGAGAATGGGCTGCCAAGTCCTTCTCCTATTTTTTTTTTTTTTTTTTTTTTTGTGTGTGTGGTGCTAGGGATTGAACTCAAGGCCTCAGAGACTGCAGAGCAGCACTCTACCAAGTGAGCTAAATAAACCCCAGCCCCAGGGCTGAAAATACCAACCACAAAGATGTTCTTATGAGGATGAGCAAGTGTAGATGTCCCTAGTCTTCCTGGTTGGGATGGGGACCATTCAAAAAATATATATTTGCATTCAACTCCCATGGTTATTACAACTGTGATCTTGGGAAAGTGATTTAATTTTGTGAGCCTCCATTTTCTCATCTGTAAAGTGGGAGGATTTTAGGGCCCACCTATGGAGAATAATCAACCAAAGCACACAGAACACTTTGCACACAGGGTAACTAGTGTCATTCCTATTAATAAGTGGCTTTGAGAAATATCTGCCATAGAGCCACATAAAATGGCCACATCATGGAAACCACATTGTGTGCAGAACCTGGCCTTGCGCCCCTTTTTCTCCTATCTGAGCATTCAGAAAGGTGGTCTTGTGGTCCCCTCCACATGGCATTCAGCTTAGCCTTGGGGGCCTGTAGATTGAGGGTGGTGGCCTGGGCGGAGCCTTCTGCTTGGCATGGCTGCCACATGTTCCCCCATAGCAGCGTTATTCCCTGGGCCCTCTGCAAGCTCTTCCATTGCAACAGTCCCACTGAGCTTCTCTGCCTGCTTCATACTCCGCCCTGGAGGCTTTGGCTTGGGAATCAGTTATCTGGGTCCTAGGAGGGGCCCATAGCTCTCAGACGGTATCCTGTAGGCCCTGAGAATCAGATGGCAGTGTCTTACAGAACCTCTGTGCTGTTTCCCCAAAGACAACCCAAGCTGATTCAGGACACCCTCCTGTGCCTAGGTGGGGTGGCAGCCTCTGCATAATACAGTGCAGATAAAGAACTCCAAACCATCTCCTCTTCAAACGAAAGGCATTGTTCTAAAACTGAATGATACCAGTAGTTGGGGCCCTCGTAATAATTCTGGTCTTCCTAAGCACGCCTGCCAAATGAGTGGCTTGGAGGACGGATGGATTCCCAATGGCCAGAGGGAAATGATGAGGATGAAACTTGCATTTTAGATGGTGAGGATTTTATTAAAAACATGTTACTATTTTTAAGCCGCCATACAAATACCCTTTGTATTGATTTCAGTGTGATGTACTGACTGAATAAATATGCCAATTTCTACCAGTGAGCCAAACAGTATTTTTAACCTACTTTAAAATATGTGTTGTTTCCTATGGTTTTTTAAACTCTGGGGTTGATTATGAAAGCAATTTCAATTTTCAAAAATTCTTCTTTCCAGAGAACATACATATATATTTTAAACTATTAAACATAAAGTTTAACGGGGTGGGCAATTGTTTTTTTTTAATGACAAATTAAAATTTAAAAATGGGTGATTTCTGTATGCCATTATAGTGTGGAGTACTATTGATTCTCTGAATATAAAACAAATATATTCTTTTTCGTTGGTGGTGGTTTTTTGGTGCTTGAGGGTTGAACTCAGGGCCTCACTCATACTTTGCAAGTGCTCTACCACTGGGCTGCACTCCCAGCCCATTAAAATTTCTTTTTTAAATCTTGAGAAAGGGTCTTGCTAAATTATGCAGGCTGCCTCTGGGCTTGAACCTGAGATCTTCCCATCTCTGCCTCCTGAGTTGCTGGGCTTATAGGTGTGAGCCACCACACCTGGTAATAAATATATTCTTATATGTATTTTATTCCTGACAACTGTCTATTTAGTGTATGTGGCCTCTTTAGCATATAACACTGTGTACTTAAGGACCTGCCATAAACTTTGAGATCTTAAAAATTAAGGGGAAAAGCAAAGCTTAAGAGTCAAGCTTTTCATGTGCTGGCTAATAGGATCCTCAGGATAACAATGATAGTATTGTTATTTCAAAGACAGGGAAATTAAGGAGGAAGAGGTCAAGGGATTGTTCAAGGGCCTTCAGCTGTTTCAAATAGTTTATCTCATGGTTCTTCTCTTTCCTTTTCTTCCGAATTATTGTTGTTAGGTGCCATCGTGTTGGGTCCCGCTCATAGCAACCCTGTGTACCCAGAAGGAACCACTCCCTATCACTGTGCCATGCCTGGCATTGTGTCAGTGCTTCTCTGCTATTCATAGGGTTTTCAATGGCTGATTGTTTTGGGAGTGGGCTGTTAGGTCCTTTTTCCATTTTTGCAGTGCTGGGGATGGAAACCAAGGAATCAGAGCATGCAGAGCAGCGTTCTACCAATTGAGCTAATCCCCAGCCCTTCTTCTAAATGTTGTTGTTGTTAGGTGCCATTGAGTTGTGTCAGACTCATAGGGACCCTCACAGGGTTTTCAATGGCTGATTTTTTCGGGATTGCCTTGGGAGTGGATTGCCACGTCCTTCTCCCATTTTTGCAGTGCTGGGAATCACACTCAGGACCTCAGAGACTGCAGAGTGGCACTCTACCAACTGAGCTAAATCCTAGCTCCCTTCTTCCAAATAGAGAAAATAAAACTCCCCAAACTCAAGAAACCCTCACAAAAAGATCTCTTAGGTCTCAAAGCCTTTGGAACACAAATTAGATGATATTTAAAGACTGGTTCAAACTCTTCTTTGGAAAAGTATTGAAAAATAACTAATGATCATTATAATTATTATTTGTGACTCACGGAATTTCCTGGTTTGGGGCAGAAATACAAAATTACCATCTTGTAAAATGATAGCAGCTATTGCCCTTACTTTGGGGCAGTAACTGGTGGTATTTTACTAAGAGGAACCTTAGAAAATTCAAGCACAGAACAAAGAATGGGGCTGCCTGGGCCTCACCTAGGCACATTGAAGCTTTAGGACCAGGATCACAGAACCTGGCATTTGAAGAGACCTTGGCTATCTGGTCTACCTACTGACCTGAGCAGAATACTTGACTTGCTCCCTTTGGGTGATGGGAGCCCTGACCTCACAGCGCAGCCAGTTCATCAACTTTGAGAAGTGAGTCCTTGCTTCCTCCCCCGACCCCTTCATTGCCAGAAGATGAAGGCGCCCATTCGCCTTGGCCCTCCCTGCTTTCGCTCCATCTGTCCATCTCACTGGGGCTCCCGTTCCCAATCCCCCAGCCAGCCTTGACAGCCCAACATCACATGGACTTTACGGCCAGTCTCTCTGCCTTGGGGATCAGAACCCAGATGGGAGTTTTTGCTCAGAGTAGGCTTACTCTGGCCCTGGGCACAGGTGCCTGGAGAGGTTGGAGCCCAAGGGGCCCATCCCACCTCTTTATCCCCCACAGGAGGTCCCCGGGTGGTTCTTTTTTTGCTTGGTCAATTTGGCCCTCCTGCATTGACTTCTTCATTCAACAACTACTTGGTTGCTCAACTGCTCAACAACTGCTCAAATGTGATGCAAAACCTGGTAGGGGCTGGAAGGGGGCCGTGGGGTCTTTTCCTCCCAGCATGGATTGCTGCTTGGGCTGAGCTGCCTGTGACCTCTTTGGATGTCCCCGGAGACTGGGGCTTTACCTGAAGTTGTAGCCGGGGGAGATGCTGCTCTTCTCAGAGACGCCATCCAGTCGGGTGAAGGAGTACTTGGGGACGCACTGCTCCCAGGCCTTGTCCAGGTCACACACCCAGCCGATCTTAATGCCCAGAACTCCGCCCTGAAGAAAGGGGCCAGATTATCACCTCTCCCTGGGCGCAGCCAGGGTGGGGGTGGGGGGTTTGTGCTGAATGGTTTCTTTCCGTTCTCTAGTGGAGAGTGGAGGCAGAGAGGAAGGCAAGGGACCTGTAAAGAACGGCTGCAGCCAGGGTCAGACTAGAGCCTCAGGGTCCTGCTATTGGAACCAGTCCCTCCGCTATGACACAGGAGATGGCCACAGACCCACACCCCATGGCGTGGCTCCTTCCAGAAACCTCAGGCCCCTCCCTTAGGTGAAAGGTGACAATGGGAATGGGAAACTGAGGCTTGGGGAAGTGGGTGATGGGAGGCAAGACTTCTCAGGGCAGGGGTGGACAGAAAGGGTTCAGGGACAAAGCGGGCTGCAGGTCTGGCCTGCTTCCACCAGGTGGCGCTATCTCACACAACTCCTTCCCAGCATCCCAGCGGCCTCCCAAGGGCCCTGAGGTCTGGGCAGGGCTGAACTTCCAGGGTTAGGGGTCATGGAGTCAAGGCCAGGGGCCCTGAGGTCTGGGCAGGGCTGAGCTTCCAGGGTTAGGGGTCAGGGAGTCAAGGCCAGGTCCTCACCGTGCGGGCCAGCTTGGCAAAATCCTGCCCTGCAAACTTGACCACGTCCCCCACCCGCAAGATAGGGCAGAAAGGGGCCTTTTCAGGGTGGAAGCGGCACGTCTTCAAGTCCCTGGCTGTCAGGTTGGATGGGAGGTTTCCCCTGGGGAGGAGGAGAGGAGAGAGGCAAGGCCCAGGGCCAGTGTGAAGATGGTCATGCACAGTCGTCCCCAGTCGCTGGGAGGCTCGGGGCCCTCTGTCCCCAAGCAGAGGCATCCACGCTTTGGTCTCTCAGACGCCCGCTACCTCATCGCCCTGTTTCTCTGCTTCTTTTTATAACCCCCATCACCCTCCATCCTGCAGCAGGGCTGTGTGCGTCCACCTCTGATGTCCCCCAGCTGCCAGGCCGGGTGCAGAGGTGGCAGGAGTCACTGCTAGGTACTCTATGCACTTGGCATGGAGCTATGTACGTGGCTGATGCCCATTGAGTAGTTGAATGAAGAAGTCAACGCAGGAGGGCCAAATTGACCAAGAGAAAAAAGAAGCCCCCGGGGACCTCCTGTGGGGGATAGAGAAGTGGGATGGGCCCCTTGGGCTCCAGCCTGTCGAGGCACCTGTGCCCAGGGCCAGGGTAAGCTGTCCCTCCCCTACTCTGAGCAAAACTCCCATCTGGGTTCTGATCCCCAAGGCAGGGAGACTGGCTCCAAAGTCTATGTGATGTTGGGCAGTCAGGCTGGCTAGGGGATTGGGAACGGGAGCCCCAGTGAGATGGACAGATGGAGCGAAAGCAGGGAGGGCCAAGGCAAGGGGGGCGCCTTCATTCTCTGGAGGGCCAAGGCGAGGGGGGCGCCTTCATCCTCTGGCTAGGAAGGGGCCAGGGGAGGAAGCAAGGACTCACTTCTCAAAGTTGAAGAGGGGGAAACGGATGCTGTTCTTGATGAAGATGGTGAAGTTCTCGGCTTCCATCATGATGGGCCTGTGGAGCACGGGGTCTTAGCTCTCAGGAAGCAGAGGGGAATGTGGAGGCTTTCCCCCAGGGGTGCCCTCTCCTGGTGGACTCCTCCCAGAGAGAGACCTTTGGTAGCTAGATGGGGGGAGGCAAGGCTCCTCATAGCTAGATGGAGGGAGGGGCAGGGGAACGGCTGGGATGGATAACACCCTGGGGCTTCCTCCCCCACCAGGAAGGGACACCGTGTGGTGAGACACCAGCCCCACCACCACCTCAGAGCTGCTGAGGTGCAGAGCCCTGACGTGGCCTGGGGAGGGTGGGGGTCCTCTGCCCTCCTGCCTGGGCCAGGTCCTTACATTTCCACCGTGTCCACCTCCGTGGGGCACCAGCCCTGGATCTCACAGGTCCGGAGCGCAGAGCTGTAGTTCACGCAGCGGCCAGTGAGGATCCCTGGGTGGGGGAGCCACAGGGCTGGGTGGCCGCCCACCATTGGCCAGGCCGTTCCCCAACTCATCAGGTGCCACCCCGCCCCAGGGACCCTGGCAGGTGAAGGGCAAGGACAGGCAGGGTGAGGGGAGTGGACTTGTGGCACATCTGCCCTGCCTGGCTCTTTATCTTCTCTCCTCTGGGGCCAAGGACCAAGCCAAAAGGGGGTGATGGGTTCGAAGCCCCAGGTCCCCAGACCCCCAGGACCCCTGTCCCCATACTCTTCTTTCCCTGCCTCTGAGGCCGAGCCAATCCCTCTGCCTGGAGTGCCCTTTCTGAGGCTCCCTCTGTCCTGCCAAGCCCTCCTCGAATGTGACCTCCAGGAAGCCTTTGGGGCACCGCTCTCAGAGCCGTCTTGCTCCCTCCCCGGGTACCCTAGTCCTCCCTACCTCCTCCATAGCACTTGCCACTTCACCGCCCATGTCTGCCACCACCGTCCCTGTACTACAAACTCCTCTGGGGACAGAGGCCATGCTACCTCTGCAGCCCTGCTGGGCCTAGCACCAGGTGTTGTTGTTGTTAGGTGCCATCGAGTCAGTATCCGACTCATAGCAACCCTCATAGGGTTTTCAATGGCTGACTGTTTCAGGATTGCCTTGGGAGTGGATTGCCAGGCCCTTCTCCCATTTTTGCAGTGCTGGGAATTGAACTCGGGGCCTCAGAGACTGCAGCACAGCGCTCTACCAACTGAGCTAAATCCCAGCCCTAGCGCCAGGCGGGCCTCTACAGATGCCGGCGGAGTGTCATGGCATGGGCTGGCTCCTGCTCCCTCTCCTAGGGTGGGCTCTCCCCAGGGCCCCACTAATCCCTGGGTGCTGTGAGGGGTGAGGAAGAGGCTGCACTCACCCCCGCCTGGGAAGCGCTCTGGTCCACACTGGCTGTCGGTCAAACAGCGGTACTTCTCCTCGTTCTGTGAGGAGGAAGGCCGCAGGTGTGAGAAGGGCGCCACCCTGGAGCCGCCCAGCCCCTGGCTCCCACCACCTCCCACCGCAGTGGCCTCTGGGGGCGCAGGCACCCGTCACAGCTTCCGCCTCCGCTCGCCCTCACCCCACCGTGGCCTCCTGCAACGGTTTCTTCCTAGACCTACTTCGTCCAGCCTCCTCCCTCGCCTCACCTCTGGGCAGAATCCTTGCATCTGGTTTTCGGTAACAATCATCTTAGTGATAATGACAAAGACAGAGGTGCCCTTGGGAAGAGAAGGGAGAGAGAAAAAATGCAGTGGTCTCAGTCTGTGAGGCAGGGACCAGGCCTATCTGCTCTCTGCAGATGGGAAACCCAGGCTGGGTTTCCGTGATTTGACCAGTATTGCTGGGCTAGCAAAGGGCAGAGGTGGGATCCAGACCACTTCTTTCCAACCACCCTGTGGCCCCTTTTGCTCCCTCCATGTGTTCTCTCTCTCTGTCTTCCCCCCTTCTCTCTCTCTCTCTCCACCCCCACCCCCAGTACTGGGGATTGAACCCAGGGCCTCTTGTGTGCTAGGTAAGTGCTCTACCACTGAGCTGCACCTCCTGCCCCTTTTTTACTTTGGGACAGCGTCTTGCTAAGTTACACAGGCTCCCTCTGACCTTGAACTTGCGATCCTCCTGTCTCAGCCTCCCAAGTAGCTGGAACTACAGGCCTACGCCACAGCACCCGGCCCATGTTGTTTTTGGCTGCAGCCTGGGTGGTGCAGAGCCTGGGGAGGAGTCCAGCTTCCTGGTGCCAAACATGCGCTCCGAGGGCAGGCCGGAGCTCCCTACAGCTCTCAACTGCTGGACCGTGACGCCCCCACAGATTCTGGTTTGGGAATCCTGTCTGCGTGCTCCTTGCTCTGCCTCCTCCCCTCTTGCCACCCCAGGTGTGGGCATGCACAGGATCATGGGGCAGGGCGCCATACCTGGGGTGGGGTCACATAATCAGACACGTCCATGACTCTGTTGGCATAGCGTCCAAAGCCCTTCACCTTGGTTACCACCGAGGACTCAATGGCTGTGTCCCGCACTTGGTAGGCCTTCTCATGCAGGAAAACCCACCTGTGGCAGAAGAGCCGGGATGCAGAGAAAGAGAGGTGAGTCCGTGGGCGCGCAGGCAGGGGCTGGGAATGGCCTCCTTCCCGCCAGCTTTTGTTGCTGTTAGGTGCCATTGAATCGTGTCCAACTCATAGCGATCCTCATAGGGTTTTTACTGGCTGATTATTTCGGGATTGCCTCGGGAGAGGTTTGCCATGTCCTTGTCCAATGTTTGTGGTGCTGGGAATCGAACTTGGGACCTCAGAGACTGCAGAGCAGTGCTCTACCAACTGAGCTAAATCCCAGCCCTCCTGCCAGCTTTAGGACAAAGTAAATGTGCTTGGCAGGAGGAGAACTGTGCAGGAGGGGCAGGAGCCTCTTGTGAGCCCCAGGATTAGTGTTTCACCCCATCTTCCCCATTACTGGCCCCAAGGAGCCTTTTTAGACCTTTTTTCCTAATTGTCCCTTCTCCCATGAATCAGGTATCTGTTCATAGACTGCATGCATGTTTGTGCCTTATACACAAAAAAAGAGCGAGGGTTGTTTTTCAGCTGCAAGGACTTTTCACTGGCTTTGGGGACCATAGGCTGTTGAGAATGCATGGCTCAAGGTCATTCCTGTTGATAATGAGGCCACCCCTCTGGTGGGCATCCAGGAGAGAGAAGGGGCACAGGGTCCCTGGCCTCTGAGCCTGTGCATCCCAAGCTTTGCTCATATGCTTGGCACACAGTAGATGTTTTGGAAATCAGTTGACAAAGGTTCTCTTGGAACAGAGTGCTTGGCAGCCTCCATCTGTACAAGTATGGGCTGAGAAGGGTTAGGTGGGAGGGCAGTGGCTAAGGCTTTACACACTTGGCAAGTAGGGTTCCTAGGAGCTAATCTGATTCCTTGGACTGTGCTGCCACCCAGTGGCCATTACCTGTACTGGTTTCTCCCTGCAGCTTTAAACCACTATGGGGCCAAGTGAATGAGAAAGGGCTCCTCCCCTTCTTCCATCCCCACCTGCCAAGACTCTCCCAGCCTTCCCTAGCAGCAAAAGGGGCCTGCAGATCGACGGCTCTCTCTGAATTTCTGTGAGGGGAGGCCTTTCCATAGTAAAGCACCATCCCGGCCCTCAGGACTCAAGCTAGTCCCCACCCCACTTAATATTGGTTCCTGTGGCACTTTTGCATTGTGCCTCTTGGCACATTGGAGGCAAATACTGTTACTGTCCCCATTCTAAAGATGAGAAAACTTATCAAATAGGTTTGGGAAGGGATGTGCCCTCTCTCCAATAAACAAACACCAAACCCAACTGCTAGATTTTGTTAACCTCGCTAAAATTGTCTCTTTTCTTTTTCATTTTCTTTCTTTCTTTCTTTCTCTTTCTCTTTCTCTCTTTCACTCTTTCTTTCTTTCCTTTTTTTGGTACTGGGGGTTGAACCCAGGGCCTGTGCTTGCATGCTTTGCAAGGGCTGCACCACTGAGTGGCACCCCCAGCCCATTTTCTTATTTTTTGAGACAGAGTCTCACTAAATTACACAGACTGTCTCTGGTCTTAAACTTGTGATCCTCCTGCTTCTGCCTCCCAAGTCACTGGAATTATAGGCATGCGCCACCCTGCCTCGCCTCTTTTCTTTTCTTTTATCTCTCTCTTCTTTCTTTTCTTTTATTTCTTTCCTTCTTCTTTTTCTTCTTTCTTCTTCTCAATGCTGAGGATGGAACCTAGGGCCCCACACATACTAGGCAAGGGCTCTACCACTGAGCTACACTCCAAGCCCCTTTCAATCTTATCTGACCATGGAAGCTGCTTTGGGAGAAATTTCATCTCATGGAATCAATGAGTGCACTTTTGGAAATGCTGGGTTAGGGTCATTTGCTCTATGTAACCAGGGTTGGCAGGAAGAGGATGTGGCAATCCACTCCTGAAGCAATCCCGAAACAATCAGTCACTGAAAACTCTATAAGAGTTGCTATGAGCCAGATCTGACTTGACAGAACCTAACAACAACAACCCGGGTTGGAAAACCGCACCAGGAGAAAATGAGTGGAAGGAACTTGAGACTGTGCAACCCAGAAAAGGCCATGCTGTAGGAGTCCTGGGTGGAGCATCTGCAGAAGCTGGCCTCATCTGAGACGTGTGTAAGGAGGTGGCAAGGACATCAAGCTCAGGAGCTGTCTGACTGCCATGCAGCCAGCCATGGACTGCTGCTGAGGGAGGTGGCGGGCACCAATGGCTGGGAAGACTGAAGGAGACCTTGACACTCACCTCACCTGCTACGAGTGCTGAAAGGAGACCCCTTCCTCAGGTGGAGATTGGGCTGGATGGCTTTTGGGGTTCCCTCTACTTTGGAAAACACTGAGGGAAACAGCTCCCAGGACGCCCCAGGAGGGCATCACAGTCATTTGCAGGATGGGTGCTACAGTCATGCTGACTGAGAACGCAAGCTGCTGCTTGCAAGTGGCTCCTCGTTCAGTTTTTGGTAAGGGCTTCAGAGTAATCCCCATAATGGAGCTTCCCTCATTCAAGTTATTTTCTAAGATAAAATTAATGTTTTACTGTTAACGGACAAGTAACAGTAACAATTGTCTATATTTATAGGCTACAATGTAAATGAAGTGATATATGGATACAGTGTGGAATGATTACATCAGAGTAATTAATGTATCCATCACCTTGCCTATTTGTCATTTTTTTTGTCATGCCACTCACTTGAATTCTGAATGCTGAGTGGGAGAGAAAGGGTGGAGTCACAGGCCACCCTGGCAAATAGCTGCAGACCTGTTACCTGTTTCCTTGTTGCTGCCTTGGAGCAGGCAGCGTCTTGATTAATGCACCATTAAGAGTTATTCCCATGCTTGTAAAATGCTCTTATGAGCCTCTCTGGAAGTCTGCGGTGCTGCTTGCTCTACCTCCCTAGCGCTTTTCTTTTCTTCTTTTTTGGGAAGGGGAGGAGTTTCATGAAGGTCTCATTCCCCATGCCGTGTCCTAGCCGAAGAGAGGGGAGCACGCTGTTACAGAAAAAGAGCAAGGGATCTAAATGAGCACGGTTAGCTCAGGCCTCGGGCCCTCCAGAATGGAGTGAGTGAGGTCTGGGGCCCTGGCTTTCTGCTCCCAGCTAAGATGGCTGTGGCTGACACCAAACACTCACCGGAGTGCAAGCCACCATCCAAACACAGCCTGCTGGAACCTCCACGTGCCTGGCCACGTTTCTCAGGGTTGACCTAACGAAATGGCTCCCTGAGGCCCCTGTCCATAAAGTCCAGGAACATTTGCAGACAGGAAGTAGAGTTCACGTTACCATTATCATATAACCAACGCTGGATGCTGAGCTGACTCCTCTGGTGGATCCTTACCAGTGAGGCAGCTTGGTTATTACTGTCACGTCACAAATGAGGAAACTGAGGCATAGAGGAATGTGCCAACTTGCCCGATACCACACAGCTTCTCTGTGGGTTCCGTACCAGGCAATAGGCTCCAGACCAGCCACAGTCACCTCCCTGTGGGGTCTCTAGCTGTGTCCCAGGCCAGCGCCAGGGCACAGCTGGCCCCTTGCATTGGATCCTGGTGTTTATCCGCTGGTCCTGCTCCATTGCCAGGGGACCCTCTCCTAGCCCCAGAAAGTCTCAGGAGGAAGGGCCCAGGATGTGGTGGAACCTAACCAGTCTGTCTTCCTCCGAGGTGCCTTCTTGTACCCAGTGGGGAGGAGAGGCCACATTAGAATTTTCTGAGTTAGCCAGGCACAGTGGCACACACCTGTGATCCCAGCGGCTCAGGAGGCGGAGGCAGGAGGATCACAAGTTCCGGGACCAGAGGCAGTCTGCGTAACTTAGCGAGACCCTGTCTCAAAAAGTAAAAAAATGGGCTGGGGGTGCAGCTCAGTGGTCCAGCACTTGCAGAGAATGCAAGTGCGAGGCCCTGGGTCCAACCCCCAGTACCACACACACACACACACACACACACACACACACACACACACACACACACACAAAAGAATTCTCTGAGTTAAATAACAAGTGGAAGAATCTCAGTGGCCCTGCGGGACCGAGGCTGTCCTGGGCTGGGTTGAAATGCGGGGGTGCTTCATTTCCAGGACAGAGGCGCAGAGGCTGTCTCTGGAGGCCAGGACTTGGGAGACGGGGCAGGACCGAGGCTTCAGTTCTTGGCATTTACTCTGCTGCTCTGACTTATTTTTTTCTCACATCCCTGGTTTATTATTTATAGAGCGGAAGGCGGGTGGCAGCTCCTTGGCAGGTGGGATGTGCAGGAAGGAGGCCAGAGCAGTGTCCCTGCGCCCTCCCACCCACCCCCAGGGAGTGGAGGATAGGCCAGGGAGTGGGTGGGAAGAGTGTGTGTGGTGTGCGTCCGGGGAGGGAGGCTCTAGGGAAGGTGTGAGCTGGGCAGAGGGACAGGGGGAGGCAAGATGGGAACCCATGCAATAATAATGGTTACCAGCTATTACTGAGTGTTACTGAGTCACCATCTCAGGCAAGGACTGGACGTGTGTCACCTCCTTTCCCATAACTCCCTGGGAGGAGATATTCCTACACCCATTTTCCAGACATTGGGACTGGCACTTAGGCATAAAGTGACATCCTGCTGCAAGTTGGTGTCAGAGCTGGGCTTCCAACCTGTGCTCATGGTATATGGTCTCCTCCTCAAGGGGCTGTGGTATAGGGAGAGGGCAGGCAGGACTGAGTCACCCCGCCTTCTGGGCCTAGAGGATGGGGGATTCCCACAGGTCTTCCCACCTTGTTTGTCACGTAGGCCACTGAGGAGCAGCCTCAGAGGGCTACCTGGGGCCCAGGGGATGTAGTAGGGGACCAAGGGGACCAAGGTGGAATTCCAGGCCCTTCTCTTTTAAGTCACGCCTTGTGAGGTACTAAACAACTCTACCTTGAAAGGTATTGAACTTCTACATAAGATCTGAGACTGGCCAGGCGTGGTGGCACATGCCTGTAATCCCAGCGGCTCGGGAGGTGGAGGCAGGAGGGTCGCAAGTTCGAGACCAGAGGCAGTCTGTGTAACTTAGTGAGACCCTGTCTCAAAAATTGAAAAATGGGCCAAGGGTGCAGCTCAGTGGTCCAGCAATTGCAAAGCTTGCAGGTGCAAGGCCCTGGGTTCAACCCCCAGTACCGCAAACAACAACAACAAAGAAAAAAAAGCAAAACAAAACAAAACAAAAGATCTGAGACGGAATATTCTGATGTAAATTGGGCAGCAGAGTAGATGGTGCGTTTGTGGACAGGGCCTTCTAAGAGAGAGGAGCGTGTCAGCGAGAGCAAGGCTGTGGTGGGTCAGAGACCATGTCAACTGGCCCTGGTCCTTCTGAGGAAGGTGGCGCCAGCATGCTGGGAAATGCCCTGGTTCAATGACAGGCGGCACCAGCCAGTGCTTCCAGGGACTAAGACCCCAGGAGTTTCCTCCTACTTACGCTTTTCCCCACCTCCATGTTGCACAGGCTCCAGAAAAGGTCCTGGCTATTAGGAAGTCCCACCCCAGAGAGGAGACTGGAGATTGCCACCTGTGCCCAGAGAAGACAGGGGAAAGGGCAGGCAGACCCTGCCGGGCCCCCTGTGCACCTGGGGAGGGTGGAGGAAAGGGTGTGAAGTGGTGTCAAGCAGCTGAGACAGAGCAGAGGTGAGAGTGTGTGCTGAGACAGCAGGTGGTGTGCGGCTGTGAATGAGGAGCAGGGGTGACTGCCTCGTCTAGGTGAGGCTGCGTGTGCATCCTGTCTACCTGGCGAGGAACGGCAGGGGAAACGATTCAAGTATTAGTTACATGTTAACAGTATGGCATTAAAAATCTCAAATTCTGTTAAGCTTAGATCCTGTCATCTCTCTCCCAATGACTGTGTCCCCTCCTACAGGGTTTCCCACATCCGCTCCTACTTCCTTCAATCCCTGGGTTTATCCGCCTACTCGGAGCTCATCATGGCTGGGTGGCTGTCTCAGTCACTCTCTCTCTCTCTCTCTCTCTCTCTCTCTCTCACACACACACACACACACACACACACACACACACACACACACACGCACACACGCATCAAAATATTTCAGTGGCTTCCTTCCCCTTCCTTGCTCTCCAAGGCTGTCTGAGGTCTGGGCCCTGCCTGAGTTCCCGGCTCCTTACAGGTTCCTGCCTCTGCTCCTTCAGCCCCAGCTTTGCCAGGCTCCTTCCCTACGCAGAGGTGCATTCTCTGCCTCTGCCGTGAGCCCTCCTCCTTCCCCTCTTTCACCTGGATCTTTCTACCCATCCTTCAGTTCCTGGCTTGTACATGCCATCTCCAGAAAACCTCCCCTTAGTACTCTGACAAGGTCAAACACCTCCACAGCAGGGGCGCCCCTGGCACTGTCCGCTTCCCAGCCACAGCTGAAATTGCGCCTTTGTTTGTGGGGATTATTAACCTGATAAGAGCGGAAACTACACTTGATTTTAGCCAAAAGGCTGAGAAGCGATTGTGGGGATTATGAGATTAACGTCCACTTCCTGCCTTATACAGTAAGCTTCATGAGTTCCAAACACCCTGTTTGCTTTTGTCCCCCATTCTTTCCTCGGTGCAAAATGCCTGGCTTGAAGAGAAGCTTGGTATGTTTTTGGTAAATTAATGACAATGGATTCCTGAAGTCACTGTGGTGCATGGGCTCCTGCACACAGAGAGGGCTCTGGAGGGGGCTGGGCTGTGTGGTGCGCTGATGTAACGGCAAGGCACTGCTCCACGGGGAGCTGTCAGGCTGAGAGATGGATGGGGCTGGATATCAAGACGCCAAAGAGCCTCTCATGCTCCCTCCAGCAGGCTGGGTTCCAGCCCCTAGCTCTGGAGGATCCAATCTGATCGTGATGGGAGAGACAAGGGCGGTGGGGGCTGAGTGGGCTGGTCCAGGAGTCGCGGCTATGTCTGTCTTCCATCAATCTCCTGCCTGAAGCCAACGGAGCCAGCCCAGGTTGGGAAGGTGCTGAGACAGCATTTGTACTATTCTGGGCCAACACACCATCCTGTGGCTACCAACAATCATGGCAGCGCAAACACGCATGAGCACAGAAGATTTAGGAACCGACTTTGAGTCAAGCTCTGGAGATGTGGACAGGGGTCATTTGCAAACATCGTCTCTCACAAAACCTCATCGTGGGAAGGGAGCTTCAGGGCCACTTAATCCTAGCCCAAAGCTCGACTCTGTTCTCTGATATCCCCATAAGGAGCACTGGATATACGTACTCGTTATAATCCACATACCGAAGCCACTGGCTGTCATCAAACCCATGAAACAAAAATTACCCCCCCAAAATTGCATCTAACCCATCTTTCAGCTCCAGCCCTCATGCATGCAGGACGTCCCCTTGACTTGCTTGAATTAACTCATGACCCAGTCGGTGGTTTGCTCTTTCTTACACACAGATCCACTGTCTTGAGGAACGGAGGGAGACGACAGACAGCACACTCCAGGAGATCGAGGTTTCTGCCGGCGTTTCCGGGCACCCACCAGAGTGTGGAAAGGACCACAAGAGGGACAGAACCTGCTTTGCCCCCAGCCATTGTCTGCTCATGGCCCTTTGTGTGTGTGCACGTGCGTGCGCGTGTGCGTGTGCGAGTGCACCCCGAGAGGTGGGGATCAGGAGGGGTGTTCGGACTTTGCTGGCTCTTAAGCAACTCCCAGGGTGAGTTTTGGGCACAGAGTCAGGTAGAGGTAGGGAGTCAATGCTTTTTGACAAAAGACAGCATTTCTGGATTCCCAGGGAAGGACCCTACGCTGTGCCCGAGCAGCTACTTCTCTCCTCAGTAATTTTTCCCTCAGAAGCTATGCACGCCCGCCTGTCCCCATCTCAAGGGGCAGTTCCCTTTGTCTTACCCTCCAACAGCCAGGGGTTCTCGCCTTCCCAAGCTCCCACCATCTCGCCTTACCAGGAGGGAATTCCAGATCAAATCCAGCTCTCTCCTTCCCTCCCCAGCCAGCCCTCCTGCCCACCCGACATCAACTCAAGCAACCTGTCACCATCTCCCTGGGGTCAGTGCCTCCCTTTCCCACTTCCTGTGCTCCCTTGTCTTTCTGAGACCCCCAAAGACTAGGCCGGGCAGAAGGAGAAGATGTGGGGAGGGGTCTGCCTCTTCTGAGTGGGGGAGATGGGTCACCAAGGACCTCTCCAGGTGTAGGGCAGTGCTGGGGCAGGGACCCACTCCTTGGAGCATGTGTTTTGAATCCGCTCTCCAACTTGGGAGGGTTTACTGGGAAAACGAATGCATCTGGGGACCAGATCCTGGGGAAGGGCAGCAGAGGTCAGTTCTGAGCACGTGGCTCCCTCAGGAGAAAGTGCTTCCCGCAAGAGAAGCCCAGGAAGCTGCACAGTAGCCCTGGGGGGCGGGGGGACTGACACCAGGTAGCTCCCTCATCCTAGGACCTGAAGGGCCACAGACTCACCCCACAAAGTAGGAGATGATCAATAGCTGAACCGCCCGGTTGATAATCCCAATTGTCCAGCTCTTCACGACCACCGACTTGGTGGTCTCGTAGGTGAAGAAGTCTGATATGCAGTTCATGCTGAGAGGGTGCTCAGGGATCTGATAGCAGCCTCAGGAGAGAGAGGACCTTCAGGGCAAGGAGTCAGAAATCACAGCCTGGAGGGGGCGGCTTGGAGGGGCTGGAGGAGTGGAGCCAGTCCCTTTACGCCAGGAAACTCTAGCCTAGTGTCCAGGTGCTCTCTGCTCTTGACACTCTCGCGGCCAACAGTCCAGGGCGGGACCCCCTTTTTATTCGTCTCCACCCTACTCCCCTGTGATGTCACGGCAGGGGTGGGGTCTCTAATCCTGGGCTCCTGATTGCCTGGGATGCAGCTGGGTAGGGCCCTCTGGGACTCATGTATTATCTGCACTCTGTCTACCCTTTCTGTTCCATTCTCTTAGGCTGCATCCTCACCCCGGCTCGCCAGCTGCTTCGTGCTCTCCCCAAAGCCCCTTGCAATGACCCACCCCCAGTCACCTGATGGACTGCCTGAATGGTTCCCCCTTCACTCCTCAGTGTCTGCCTAATTCCACCCAATTCCGGGGTCATTCCCTCCCTTCCTGAGTTGCCTCCAATGGCATGAATTAGAGGAACTGGGTCCAATTGAACATTCTGGGTCTGGGGGCGGGGGATGAGTAACAAGGCACATAATCCTTTTTTGCAATTCTTATTTATTTATTTGGTGGTACTGGGGATTGAACCCAGGGCTTTGAGCAGGCTAGGCAAGCCCTTGACCACTGAGCTACATCCCAAGCTCCCCACACCCTCTTTGTTTCTAAGGACAAGATCTCGCTATGTAGCCCAGGCTGGTCTTGAACTTACCCCTGCCGAGCCTCTTCCAGTGCTGGGATGCCACTCTGACCTGAAAAGAGTCACATTCACATATTTTTAACTACAGTTGGCAATCACTGAAGCTCTGCCTGTAGCACAGCAGTTATTCCAGCTTTTCTTTTTTCCTGTATATCTGAACCACTTGTTAAATTATGTGCTCTTGGAAGGCTTTGGCTATTTTCATTGTGTTTGCTAGTCTCAAATCCTACAAGTCTGCTGGATTAGTAATGGGACCTCCATACATATATATCAAGTCCAACTGAACTCATATTACTAGATTTTGTTGTTGTTGTTGTTGTTGTTGTTGTTGTTGTTAGGTGCTAGATTGTAGTAGCAATAGGTCTGTTTAACTCAGAGGTTAAAGCCAGGGATTCAGGGTGCCAGCTGTGGCTTCCTGTTGTCACCTATTCCAGGCTGGGGTTTAGCTTAGTTCATAGAATGCTGCTGTGCTCTCTCTGAGGCCTTGGGTTTGATCTCTAGCACTGCAAAAAACGGGAGGAAGGACGGGCAATCCATTCCTGAAGCAATCCTGAAACAATCAGCCATTGAAAACCCTATACGGTTTTCACCTAACAACAACAACCTATTTCAGGACTGAGTTAGCACATATTCTGTCTTTATATAGGACACATATTATCAATCACTCTGAACACAGCCACCTTGATTATGACAGAAGAGAACCAGACGAGTGTTAAGATTTGGGTTCTAGTCTCTGGCCTTATTGCCAGCTCCCTGAAACCCTCTTTGGGCCTCAGTTTTCTCATCTGGAAAAACAGATAGAAGTAGATAAACAATTTCCAGGCTTGGCTTTCCCTGATTTTGCAAGATGCACCCATGCACTCTGGGGGAGGGCGGCTGGGCTTCCACCACCTCACGCTGATGTGGTTTCAGATCAGTTCTGGCTCCAAGGTAAATCTGACACCAGCACTTGAACTGGACGAGGCCATTTGCCAGCCTCTTCCGGGGAACCCATAAACGGTGGTTATGGATGGGAAGATGTTGGGTGTAGATGCAGGCAGTGAACTCATTTCAAAAAGGATCCAATTCCATTTGACAGGGTACAGCTGGAGCAACTCAGCCACATGCACCAACCCCGCATTCCTTGGCAGCCGAGTCTCCCTCAGACTCCTTGCCACGCCACAGAAACTACTCAGCAGGAGGGAGGCACAAGCCTCATTCCAACACACACAGAACCCTGCAGGAAGCTCCATAAACTAAAACCACCCTTCCCTATGGAATCTAGTCTCCACTTAAAGAGGTGCCTGTGCCTTTCTTTTCTTTCTTTGGTACTGGGGGTTGAACCCAGGGCCTCGCCCCTGCATGCTCTGCAAGTGCTGGACACTGAGCTGCACCCTCAGCCCACTTTTTTACTTTTTGAGACAGGGTCTTGCTACTTTTGAGACAGGTTACGCACACTGCCTCTGGTCTCGAACTTGCGATCCTCCTGCCTCTGCCTCCCAAGCCGCTGGGATCACAAGCGTGCGCCACAGCGCCCGGCTCCTGCCTGTGCCTTTCTAAAGAGCCCTAGGCCAGCCCATTTCCTTTTTTTTTTTTTTTTTTTCGGTACTGGGGGGGTCGAACCCAGGGCCTCGCGCTTGCATCCTTTGCACGTGCTGTGCCACTGAGCGGCACCCCCACCCCGCGGTGCCACTTTCAAATCAGATCCCAGCCGGGAATCAGATAAGCACCTCCTCCCCTCAGGTCGTCCGGAGTCGCCGACGCTGTACGTAACGACCTTGTTGGCCAGCCCGGCTCGCGTCTCTCTAGCCGGCTCATCTTCTCTATGGTCTGTGAGCGACTTCCGGTGGCGGGACGCGGGGCCGCGCACGCGGGAAAAGCTTCCCAGCGGCCGCACCCCTCCCCTACCACCCCGCCCCCTCCCCCGCGTCCCCCAGCGCGCCCACCGCCCGCGCCTGGGCTGTCGCGAGGCTGCAGCTCGGAGAGGTGGGTGGTCGCGGTCCTCGAGCCCCAGGAGGGCACGGGCCCTGCTCCCCCGCGGCATGCTCGAGATGGACCGTTCCGCGTTCAAATCCCCGGGCCGCGGGCGAATCCATTTTGGGAGCAGGGGGTCGGCGTGGGTCCGGGGCCGCGGAGCCGTGGGAGCGCCGGGAGGGGAGCCCTGCAGGCTGGGCTGAGTTGAGATGCCGGCTGTGTGCGGGCCCTGGGGTTCCGCCGCTCGTTGCCATGGCTCCCGGTGGAGCGCCCCGAGCGGGTGTCGGGCCGGGGTGTGAGCGCTGCTCCGGGCTTGGGCCTGGCCCCTGGAGCATTGCACAGCGCGCCTGCAGGTCCATAACCAGAGCAGCTCCTGAGCCGTCGCAGGCTCAGCCAGGAGTTGCCGCTTGGCTCCTCGGTGAGCACAGCGAGGTGGTGCCTTTCATGCTTCTCTGTCTCCCTCCTGAATTCAGATCCCCACCCTGCTGAGCATCTGCACACCCACCCAGGAGTTGGGGCCCGGCTCCCAGATTGTTCGGTTTCCCTTGTTCAGCCTGGGGCTCTGTGCCCAGGCTACCACGGGCAGGTCCACATGGCAGAAACACTGGAGTTCAACGACATCTACCAGGAGGTGAAAGGCTCCATGGTGAGAAGGGCTTTTAAAACCTATAGAGAGAATGAAGGAGAGTAGAGTTTTTGGTTCATTAATGAAAGCATAACCTTGATGATGATACCGCTTTGGAAAAAGAAGACAGAATATTGTGTATCTGGTGTTTCCCCCAAGAAAAGGCAGTACTGAGAAAGAGTTTCAAGAGTTATAGGATCTTGGAGTTTGAAGGCATTGTTTATGCTGTTCAATTCCAAATTTCTCTGTTACAAATGAGGAAATGGTACCTGCAAGGGTTCTCGATGCCAGAGCCAGCTTTAACATCTAGACTACCTGGCCCTTGTTTCTTCTCAGCTGTCCTCACCACTTCAGCTGTTGCTCCTCTGTCAACAATCTGGCTGGCTCCCGAGCAGCCAGAATGAGTGTGGGGTAACCCTGGACCCAGTGTGCACTGTACTGTCCTGCATCTTGCCTCCTTTTCCAATAGAATGATGGTCGGCTGCGGTTGAGCCGCCAGGGTATCATCTTCAAGAACAGCAAGACTGGCAAAGTGGACAACATCCAGGCTGGGGAATTGACGGAAGGCATCTGGCGCCGGGTAGCTCTGGGCCACGGACTTAAACTGCTCACAAAGAATGGCCACGTCTACAAGTATGATGGCTTCCGAGAGTCGGTGAGACATCTTATTGCCCTAATCCACCTTTTTCCTGTGCCATCTTGTTTAATCTTCTAGAGCCTTGGTGTTTCTTCCTTTGATAATGTGGTGATTGCTACTTGGGCTCCTTAGAGAAGGGTTGTTGAGGCCACTGAACAATTAATGTTCAGCTTTGACTGCCCAAGTCTTGGGAGTTTCTTTGTGCCTTGAGTCCAGAAGATTTTCTACCGTCTTAAATTAGACAGTGGATTCTGCTTGCTCCTTTTATGCAGGCTCAGAATCTTAGCTGGGTGTTCTAGTTAGGGTTTTGCTTTTCTGTTTGGAAGTGTTTGAGTTCAAAGACTTGACTTTGTTCTAATTTCCACTTTCATCAAAACAACACCTACACGAAGTTTAGAAAGTCAGCATGGTGAGGCTCATATCTAGGAATGCCAGCTCCTTACTTTACCCCTCCCCCAGCCCGAGGCCCAGTTCCCAGAAACAACTTTCAGTAACCTTTTAAACAATTTCAGAGCCAAGATAATAAGTCAGTGTGGATTTCTGGTAAAGGATACGTAGCGTCCTGAAATAGATAATTGCAGGACCTTTAAGTTGTGTTTGGCCACCAGAGTTTACTGAGATTGCACTTTCTCCCTTCCACCTACAGGAGTTTGAGAAGCTCTCTGATTTCTTCAAAACTCACTACCGCCTCGAGCTAATGGAGAAGGACCTGTGTGTGAAGGGCTGGAACTGGGGAACAGTGAAGTTTGGCGGTGAGTCTTAGGAAAGATGGAGGTGTTAGGGGAGAAGGTGGGATGAAGGAGCTCAGCTTTTCCCTTGCTTTGTCCTCTTTCCTCTGTCATCGCTCTGATTTCCAATCAGTCTGTGTGTTCATCATGTCTTTCTCAAACACCTATAGCGTATCAGGCGCTGTGCCTAGTCTTTAGGGTATGATGTGAATGAGATAGCTTCAGTGTCCTGTCCACGTAGAGCTTACAGTTTGATGTAGACTCAAGGGGAGAAGTTTGTGGCTTGATGCACTTTTTCCCACAGGACAGTTGCTTTCCTTTGATATTGGTGACCAGCCAGTATTCGAGATCCCTCTAAGCAACGTGTCCCAGTGTACCACAGGCAAGAATGAGGTGACACTGGAATTCCACCAGAACGATGACGCAGAGGTCTCTCTCATGGAGGTGCGCTTCTACGTCCCTCCCACCCAGGAGGATGGTGTGGACCCTGTTGAGGTGAGGCCTTCCCTGGTTGCCTCAGGAGCAGGTGAGGCTGAGCAGGCCATGGCTGGCTGGCCGGCCTGGGAGCAGGGCCCTGTTGCCTGATTACCAATGTCTGCTCTTTCAGGCTTTTGCCCAGAATGTGCTCTCCAAGGCAGATGTCATCCAGGCCACCGGAGATGCCATCTGCATCTTCCGGGAGCTGCAGTGTCTGACTCCCCGTGGCCGTTACGACATTCGGATCTACCCCACCTTTCTACACCTGCACGGCAAGACCTTTGACTACAAGATCCCCTATACTACGGTACTGCGTCTCTTTTTGCTGCCCCACAAGGACCAACGGCAGATGTTCTTTGTGGTAAGTAACAAGCTTTGGCGGCGTCTGCAGAAGGTAGATCTTGCCGGTGTTCAGAGCTGTGCATAAGTTAACTACGAGGTCTTGGGAAGCATCATCTGGTGCTTAACCTGGTCCACTGTTCCTTACCAGATCAGCCTGGATCCCCCCATCAAGCAGGGCCAAACCCGCTACCACTTCCTGATCCTTCTCTTCTCCAAGGACGAGGACATCTCCCTGACTCTCAACATGAATGAGTGAGTATCTCCACGGCCTCGTTTCCTGCCAATGTCCAGGGTGGGGACACGCGGGCCCCCGGAAGGCAGCGGTGCTCGTGACCTCTTGCTCTCTTGGTAGGGAAGAGGTGGAAAAGCGCTTTGAGGGGCGGCTTACCAAGAACATGTCTGGGTCCCTCTACGAGATGGTCAGCCGGGTCATGAAAGCACTCGTAAACCGCAAGATCACAGTCCCGGGCAACTTCCAAGGGTGAGTGCAGATCGGGTCCTGGCCTGCCCACGGACGCGGGTGAGAAATCCTGTGGCTCATCGGTAAACACCTCAGACGGGAATGCAGCTGCTTAGGGGCCTGGATAGGACCTTGAGCCGTGAGGGCTGTTGGCGCGTCCATCAGAGCAGCTGAGTGAGGTGCACCTGTGCGCAGGCCTGAGCACCCGGGGCGCTGTTGCCCACTGGGCCTTTGTCTCTGCTGAGGTTGGCACTGACCAGCCTCTCTCACCTCCGCCAGGCACTCAGGGGCCCAGTGCATCACCTGCTCCTACAAGGCGAGCTCGGGACTGCTGTACCCGCTGGAGCGGGGCTTCATCTACGTTCACAAGCCGCCTGTGCACATCCGCTTCGACGAGATCTCCTTTGTCAACTTCGCCCGTGGCACCACCACCACTCGCTCCTTCGACTTCGAGATTGAGACCAAGCAGGGTACTCAGTACACCTTCAGCAGCATTGAGAGGTGAGGCCTTTTTTCCTTTGCCTCCTTGGTGTCCTGGTCCTGACCTGGCCTCTACCAGGAAGCCTGGCACGGCCTGGGGCCCTCTCTGGGCCTGTCATTTGACTTTTCAAGCCTTGAGCAGAACTTTTGTTTTGCCTCACTGGGATCTGGTCCTTTTAAGTAGTGAGATTTTGGAAACCTCTCCATCCCTCTCCTTGTGTTCTTATAGAAGTGACATTCCGGTTTCTGAAGGCTGTGTGTATTGGTACTAGCTTTTTTCTCCTCCACTCCCCCCACGGTAGAAATGTTATCTCTTTCCTGGAATGATCTTTGTGTCCAGGAACTGAGAAGCTAATGTTTATTGAGTGCTTGCTGCAGGCTAAACATTTTACAAATATCTTGTTTAATCCTTATAACAACTCTGTGAAGTATGAAATACAGCCCAGTAGAAAGATGCTAGTGTCCCCTCCCCCAGCACTCCCCCTGCTCCGTGTGTATTTGGTAAATAGGTTCACCCCTCCTGCTGCTCTTTGGGCTGGGATTTAGCTCAGTTTGGGAGAAGGGCCTGGCAATCCACTCCCAAGGCAATCCCGAAACAGTCAGCCATTGAAAACCCTATGAGGGTCGCTATGAGTCAGATACCGACTCGACAGCACCTAACAACAACAACAACTCCTGCTCTTCCTTTCCCAGCACTCTTCACAGTCATGCAGGCTCCTCTTTCAGGAGCAATGTCTGATCCTTCCTTAGGCCGGGGTCTCTGAGCTGTCACGTGGAATCATATGGTGCAGAGGTCCAGCCCCACCCTCTGCCTGAGTCCATGGGTGTCAGAGCATCATTTAGTCCACCCTTGAGCTGGTCATGGCCACCTGGTAACCCTGTGCGTCTCCCCTCACAGGGAGGAGTACGGAAAGCTGTTTGATTTTGTCAATGCAAAAAAGCTCAACATCAAAAACCGAGGACTGAAAGAGGTATCTGTGTGGGAAGGATGAGCCTCGCTCCTGTTCTGTCTGTAGGGGAGAAAGGAGCAAAGATTTTCTGGCTTCTTTTTCACTCTCTCTTCTCTTCTTACCCCTATAGAAAAAAGAGGTGCGTGTGACCCTTTTCCCCTCCTGGTGCAGGTTTTCTCTGCATGGCCTTAGATCAGTCTGTGCAGCCCCTCAGGAGCCCCCTGTGGGGCTGGGAGAGGGAGGAGCTTGGACTAACCCAATCTGGCCGGAAGTACCTGGGCGTAGGCCCTGCACGCTGGCTATGTGTGGACAATGCAGCCCCAGGGTCTTCTGGGAGCTGCTGCTCTGATTTCACAGGCATGGGGGAGTGCTTTCGTGTGTGCAGGGGCTCAGGCTTGAGGGCGACGGCCCTCACTCCCAGCCCTCTCCCGGCTAGGGCATGAACCCGAGCTACGACGAGTATGCCGACTCGGATGAAGACCAGCACGATGCCTACCTGGAGAGGATGAAGGAGGAGGGCAAGATCCGCGAGGAGAACGCCAACGACAGCAGCGATGACTCAGGAGAAGAAACTGGTGGGCTGGCCTCAGCACGGGGGTGGGAGTGGTCGTGGTCAGGCCCGTGCTGAGCCTGGGCCTGAGTCTGGGGGTTGGAGCCGGGTACCGGGGAGGATTTCCACGAGGGCAGAAGCTGATGTAGCCCATGGTCTTTTTTCAGATGAGTCGTTCAACCCAGGCGAAGAGGAGGAAGATGTTGCGGAGGAGTGAGTGTGGATTGTACCTCATGGGGGTGAAACAGTGGCCTATAAGCTTAAGGGGCCAAAAAAGTTCTGGATGTTTCTCACATCCCAGCCTTAGTCACTGACGCTGGATGAAAAAGTGACCTCCGGTGAGGTGACACATGAAGGTGTTTGTTAAAGCGTCAGGAGCTTTATTAGTGCACAGTATGTTTTGAAGCCACAAAGGTACAGTGGAGAGAAAATGGGAATCAGAGACGGTGCCCGCCCACCGCTGGAATTCCCTGGGTACGTCACTGAATCTCGGTGTCCTCACTTGTAAGTGGCAGTAGTACCCTCAGCTAAATCAGTCACAACTTTTAATTGCCAGTGTTGGAATGTGACTCAAAGCGACTAGCGTAAAAGGGATATTATAAGGTCATGTAGCTGGAGAGTCCAGGGGTATAATTGGCGTCAGGCACTATTGGATTTAGATGCTCAAAGTTTAGGAGAATCTGTTTCTTGCCTCTGATTTCCTTATTCTTATTTTTTATTTTTTGTCTTTTTTATTTTATTTTTTTGGTACTAATGGGCTGAGCCCAGGGCCTTGCACATACTTTGTAAGTGCTCTGCCTTTGAGCTGCACTCCTAGCCTTTTTTTTTATTTTGTAGATTGAGAAAGGGTCTCCCTAAGTTACATGGGTTGCCTCTGGCCTCGAACCTGCGATCCTCCTGCCTCCGCCTCCCACATTGCTAGGATTACAGGTGTGTGCCACCATGCCTGGCTAATTTCCTTATTTGTAGATAGATTTGTTCCATTCAGTGCTAGATGACTCTCAGAAGGTCTGGGCAGACTTAATCCTAGTGCTTAATACTCAGACATGCCTCTTTTGTGGACAGCCAAGTGAATGATGTGGTCATCTGCCCCTTCCTGGGCCTGGGCTATTAACATGTGCAGGGCTCTGATGGGCCAGAACTAGGCCTGGTGCCCACCCTGAGATACTACTGTTGGGATGAATCCTCCCTGAGCGCAAACAAGGCAGTTCCCAGCAGGAAATTGGGACTCCTTACCCAGAAGGATTGGAAATGAATGTTGGGCAACAAAAACAGACCAAGAACACCCTTGAAGCACTAGTTGTGCCGGCCACGTGCTCATGAAAGTTGACGCCCAAGTGCTTGTGAAAGTGCCTTTGGAACCGCTCAGCAGTGGAACCGCTCAGCAGTAGACCGGTGTTGGGCAGTTCCATTTTCAGATGAGCTGCAGTTTATTGGATAAGACTATCAATTATATGGGCGTTTGCTGGCTTCAACTGAAGTTTGTTTTCTTCCCTTTTGGTGCTGTTTCTTCATCAGAAAATACTGTAGCATAAATTAAGATGACTAGCCGGTAGGAAAGGGTGAAGTGGACTTGGCATGTTGCAGGCAAAGAATGAGACTGTCTTTGTTGAGGGGTGGCCATGGAGGAGAGAGTAGAACCTGGGTTGGTCCTAGACCAAGGAGGCAGCTGGGGCCCCTTGGTTCATTTATATTTCATTGGCTTACTCAACACATAACCCACTGCAGTGGCTGGGTCTGGAGAGGGGATGGTTGAAGCCATGTCGGTGAAGGGTAGGAAGCAGGGTTGGGGACTGGTGGTGGAGGCTGTCCTTTAGTCGTCCTCCCTTGCCCCTTTTTCTGAGCAGCTGTCTTTGGATCCCCTTCCTTCTGTGAGGCCTCTGGGTCTTGTCCTCCTTTCCTGAGTGTAAACTCCACTCTGTGGCAGGTTTGACAGCAACGCCTCTGCCAGTTCGTCCAGTAATGAGGGTGACAGTGACCGAGACGAGAAGAAGCGGAAACAGCTCAAAAGGGCTAAGATGGCCAAGGACCGCAAGAGCCGCAAGAAGCCTGTGGAGGTGCAGACTGTTCTCTAGACTAGATGGGAGGATCCAGTCTCTTTCCTTTCTCCGGTCTTCCACCAATGGGACTGTTGACAGGTCTTCCTGGGGCTGCTTTCTATAGCTAGGGATTAGGGCCATGGCAGGTATTTTGGGAGTTTTTCTCTCTGGTCTGGCAGATGTGAATTAGGAGACAGGCTGCTCTGCCGCGGGGCCCCCTCCTGAGCTGAGGAACGAAGATGAGATCCAGATCCCTGTTCTTAGCGGTCTGTCAGTCTATCCTGATGCCGTTTAGTCCTCCCTTTCTTCCCAAGCTATGTAATCAAAATAATTTCTTTAGGAGAATGTAGGATATCTGTGGGAAATAAAGGGCTGATGGCATTTGGGTTCCCACTCATGTAGGTGAAGAAAGGTAAAGACCCCAATGCCCCTAAGAGGCCCATGTCTGCATACATGCTGTGGCTCAATGCCAGCCGAGAGAAGATCAAGTCAGATCATCCTGGCATCAGTATCACAGATCTTTCCAAGAAGGCCGGCGAGATCTGGAAGGGAATGTCGAAAGAGAAGAAAGAGGTGGGTAGCAGGACAGAGGCAGGGCGGCAGGCCTCACAGGCTGTAAGAAGGGCTTTCTTGGGGTGGTGAGTCTTGTCACTGATTAGTGGGGGCAGGATGAGCCACGGGTTTTGCTTGTGTCAGGGAGGATGTCTCACTCTTCGCTCTGATCTGTGTGTGTGTGTGAGGTAGGAGTGGGACCGCAAGGCTGAAGATGCCAGGAGGGAATATGAAAAAGCCATGAAAGAATATGAAGGAGGGCGAGGCGAGTCTTCTAAGAGGTGAGTGTCAGGAACAGACTGGCCCAGTAACTGATGTTTTAGTGGATTTTTCTGCAGGTCATAGCTGAGAACTGGGGTGGTAAAGATAGTAGAGATGTTTTGACTGCAGTAGAGCAGTGCTTCTCACATTTGGGTAGGTCATTGCCCAAGTTACAGGTGGTATATACAGCCTTCAAGTCACTAATTTGGAGGTATACGAAAGTTTAGAAAAATAAAGATTGTGGGCCTAATTCAAAATTCATATGAGTGTTGGAAGATAAAGCGAGAAATGTCAAATAAGTTCTGCAGATGGGCTGCTTCAGGATACGGCCCCTGGGGTCCTCACTTGCAGTGCTCTTCCTCTGAGGCACTTTGGGCTGACACGGCTGACATGAACACTGGCACTGGGACTGGGAAAGGCCTTGTTAAAGCCCCCAAGATTTGCGGAACCTGAAGGCCCAGCTCTTTTTCCCTATTGCCAATACAGGGACAAGTCAAAGAAGAAGAAGAAAGTAAAAGTAAAGATGGAGAAGAAATCCATGCCCTCTAGGGGCTCCTCATCCAAGTCATCATCAAGGCAGCTAAGTGAGAGCTTCAAGAGCAAAGAATTTGTGTCCAGTGATGAGAGTTCCTCAGGAGAGAACAAGAGCAAAAAGAAGAGGCGGCGGAGCGAGGTGGGGCAGGATTGTGGGCGGCTGGGAAGGGTCAGGGGCATGTGAGTCTTTGGGGAATGTTTCTGGGCCAGGGTATGTGGTTGGTCTGTAAGAGTAATAAGTTGATCTTGGAGTGGATGGATGGACTTCTGAGGTTCTAAAGGTGGGTGCTGGAGTTGTAGAGAAGAGGGTAGGAATTAGGTGCCCTTCACCACTTAGAAGGGGCTGGGAAGGCAGTCAGGACTCTACCTCCTTTCCCTTAAGAGACATTTGTTTTTCAGGACTCGGAAGAAGAGGAACTAGCCAGTACCCCTCCCAGCTCAGAGGACTCAGCGTCAGGATCCGATGAGTAGAGAGGAGGAAAATTCTCTTGCCTTGCGCCTTGCCCTGCCACACCCCCAGGCTCCCCACTCATGTTTTGGTACCAGTTTCTCCTCACATGAACTACAGTCCTTGGATTCTCTGCCATCTAACAAGCTCTCCTGGTGGGACACACTTCGCTGAGGCAGCGGGAGAAGTGTCTGACCTCTGGTGCTTTGCAAGAATGGCTCCTTGTCATGTGGGGAGAGACTGGTAGGAAGGAGTGTTTGCAGGGCAGGGCAACATCCAAGTCCTTGTCCTGCTTCACCAACCTTAGGGATGTAGCTGCTGCCTGCCCTGTTCCAGTTGCTGCAGCAGGGGTCTGGTGAGGTCGGGCCTGTAGCTCCTCACTGGGGCCTATTTCTACTTTTATTTTGTACTTCTGGTCTGTGAAATCAGCATTTAATAAAGGGAATTGACTTTGGAAACCACGTCCTTAATGTCTCCTTTCTAGACCTGTTGTTTTGTTCCCACTTGGCATGGTGGTTTTTCCCATTTCAAGAGGACTGGGCAGGGCCCTCCTGGCCAGCCAGGAAGCAAATCTCCAGGTACACCGTGTTCTGTTCCCGGCTAGACAAGCATTGGTTTTCACCCTCTTCTGCCGGAACGCGTCACCTGAGAGTCTAGAAATGAGCACTGATTTGATTAGGAAATCTCTCATAGTTCCACTCCATTAGCCAGGGCAAGAGGCAGCAGCTCTTAGCGCCATCCTTAATCACCTATAAGCCAAGGGTCGTCTACGGCTTTAGATAATAGAATCAGGATTGACTATCTTCCCAGCAGCCAGGGGACTGGAAACCTGAGCCTGGAGCCTTGGGGAGGATAAGTGGTGCGTGTGTATGGAGGGGGAGGTGAATAGGGTGCCGGCAAGGTGTGAGTACGTGTGAAGCTTTTGTTCTTATGGAGGAAGGAGGGATACAAAATTTTATGGATGGAAAGAACCTGTATCAGAGAAAGACGCCTTAAAGGAGATAGATAAACGCCTTAAAGACAAACAGCACTAATGGGGAAAGGAGAGCTGCCGCGACTTCCTCATGGTAGCTCTAAACCTGAATTTATCCACGTGGGCTGGGCACGTTGCGCGCGTTCCCCGGAGGATCCAGGTGGTTGTTAACAGGAAGCCTCTTGAGTCCGCCAGAGGTTACCTTCTTGCTGGCCGCCCTCTATGGTGCTGCAATCCGTGCAGGCAGCCAGGCCCGAAGAAGGGCGGTGCAAGGCGGTCTCTTCTCTAGGCATTCTCTCAGTTGCGCGCGGGTAAATTGCGTCAGTTTCGCCCGGGTCTCAGCCTGGGACGGGCCCCTCATTTGCAATATCATGAATAACTGAGTGCGGGGCAGCCTCTGCAGACGGCAGGACGAATTCCGCCCGGATTTCCCACTCCAGGTTCCAGCGTGCCATGAATATTCAGGAGGCGCTCTGGGGGCGTGCCCACGGGTGGAGCGAGGGGCGGGGCCCCGCGGGGCTCGCGCTGGCTCGGTCCCGCGGTGACGGTGGCGACGGTGGCGGCGGCGGCGGCGGCGGCGGCGGGCACTGGCTTCGGGGCGCCGAAAGGAGCGGAGCCGGATCCCGGGGGAGCGCGTGAGTGCGCGGGGGCCCGCGGGCGGGAGGTCGAGGGAGGGGGCGGGGTCGGGGCTAGGGGCGGGGTAGGGGCAGGGAAGGAGCGGGCGCCTTCCAGCCCGGACCTCATGTGGCGGTGGTGCCGGCGGGGGTCCCCGGGAAAGTTTGCAGGGGCGGGGGGGTGCCAGGGCCGCGGGGGCAGCGGGAGCTGGCGCGTGTGCGCGGGGGTGGAGGACGCACGGTCTGGAGCTCGTGCGGGCGGAGCCAGAAGAAAGGGGGGAGGGGGCGAGGACTGGGGCGGGGTCGGGGGCGGGCGGAGCTGCTGGGGGACCCCTGCCTCCCCCTCCCCCGGCCCGCGCGAGCCCCCTCCCCCGGCTCCCTCGGCACGCCCCCGCCCCCTCCACGCTGCCTGTCCGCCGTCTGCTTGCCCGCTGCCTCGCATCCCGCGCACGATCTTCGGCTTCTGCTGCCGCCGCCCCCTCCTCCTCCACTCCTCTGCTCCTCCTCCTCGGCTGCTGCCGTCCGCCCTTGTGTCCAGAGCGTCCCACTGGGCCCCTCCAGACGGCCCCTGGCCCCGGGCTGTTCCGTCTTCCCGTTGGCCCTCCCTCTCCCAGCAGTTTGCTTGCTATCCTTCCTGGCCGCAGAGCCAGCTGGAGATCCTAGGGACGACCCCGCCAGTGCCGAGGCCCCTCTGGGCTCCTGCCCCGGGCTGGGGCTGCCCAGCTCTTCTCTAGCCCATCGGCAGGCTTTGCTCTTGGGGTCGCTCGGCTACCCCGACCTCTGGAGGTGGGGAGTGCTCAGAGCTGCTGCGATTCTGCAGCTTCTAGCCAAGGGCTTGGTCACCTGGGGCTCCTGGTTCGGGCCTCTCAGCTTCTGTGGCCCTCTCCCTAACTTAGGACTCGGAGCCCGCTTTCATTGCTGCAGCCCCTCATATCGCAGAGGTGCCCATCTGGCCCCCAGGTGAGAAGATTTTTCGGTTCTGGGCCAATTTGTCTCTATTTCTAAACACCCACACCATGTCTCTCGCAATAATATTCAAGGACAAGGAAACAATCTTGTGTTTTTTTAATTTTATTTTTTCTATCCTATGCCCCTCCCCCCCCAACTTGGCCTGACTCTGCACGTAATTCACCCACGCATAGTGGGCAGTCCTCGGTGGTAGTTGGCTGCTGAACGGGTTGACAGTGCTGAGTTTCTCCTGTCTTCATACCCTCTCCTTTTTGAAACAAGCTGGGACAGAGTCAAAGATAAGGGAAAGGAGAAGAGATTTGGTAAAGATTGAGAACCGTGGGTCCCGTGGTGCTGTCTTCTCAGAGCAGCTGGAGTGGGTGACTTTCAGTTTGCAACCCCGGGCTAGGTGGAGAGGGTTGGGTTGTCCTCAGGGCTCTCTCCTTACCAGGTGTTTGGAAGCTTCTTCCTTTTGAACAAGAGGGGCAGGGCTCCGTGGGCCAGGCTGAAGAGCCTGGGGGGTGGGCGGTCTTGTGGGTGGGAGAGTGCTTGAGCAGCCAGGGTGGGAACTGAGGAGAAGCGCTAGAACAGGTGATAAGACTGAGGCCTGTAAGGGGCTGAAGAAATGATCTGGGAATGCTGGCGGCCTGAGGTCAGGAGAGAGGAGGAGGGGGTTACCAAGGATGTTAGCTCGTTGGTGACACCGAGTGGAACTGCAGTGATAGTGGTCAGTCTTTACTGGTCACTTATAGGTTTGTGCTCTGCAGTTTGGATGCATTATCTGATTTAAATCTGCAGAGCCTCAATAACCCCATTTTTCAGATAGAAAAACTGAGCCTTAGAAAAGTCACACAGTGGGGAAGTGGTAGGCTCCCTCAGTATTTCAGTCCTAGAATACCAGCCCTGAAGATCCCGTCACAGGCCCCCTTAGCTCCTTCCATGTAGCTATCATCTGGTTTAATTTTTTTCTTCTGTTCCCCTCAAAACTCCTTTGTGACACCCCAGGGTTGGCAAGTGTTGTCCACATTTTCCCATTCCATAGGCTCTGCCCATTGTCCCTCCCTGACTGTCCCAGAAGGGGAAGCCCCAGGGAGTTCCCCCCAACCCCCCCCCCCAACTACCCCAGCCCCGGATGTTCCCAAGCCCTGTCCGGTCCTCCCAGCCCAGACTGGGCCGGCTCCTCCTTCCCCTTGGCGAGGCTCTGGAAATCCAGTGGGAGGCCATTGCTATGGCAACGGGACTAGGCCCTGGCTTTACCTCATCAAATTCCAAGCTGAAGCCAAAGCGATTGAGAAATTAAGGGAAAAAAATGTATTCCAGATGTTTACTTTTTCTTCCTTATTTTTCCGTGTTTGGATGAGACAGCGTGGAGGGAGGAGGGCACAAGTCAGGGATGTGGAAGGAGAGTGGGGAGACGGGGAGGGAGCCACTCCCAGCTGTGGAGGGAGGGAGGGCGGGAAAGGGGGGAGGCCTGCGTGGGGCGGAGCCCCAGGTTGGGGAGGAGCGGGTTTTTCCCGTCTCCCGCAAGGTGATTCACAGGGAGACTTCATACTTTTGGGCCCTCTTGCCCTGCCTCCAGTAGATACCTGCCTCAGGTCCGCTGCCACCAAAGGGGGTGCCCTGGGAACCGTAAGTGGGGTGTCTTGGAGATCTTATGGGAGGGGTTGTGGGGGGCGGGTGGAGGGGGCTCCCTGAAGCTCCAGGACTTTGAGATCAGGAGACAAGAGTTGGAGAGGATCTGGAAGAGTTGAGGATGTGGCTGTGAGGACCTCCCTTGACCTCCCACAACCCCCTCCTGAAGTTCCCTCTTCCTGTCCCACATTGGCTCTGCTAGAAACTGGAGACTTCTTTGGCTAAGCCTGCTGTCAACGCCCAACTCTTTTCCTCCCTACCTCCTTTTCCTGGGTCTTCAGCCACCCAGCCCACACCCCTCTGCCCCTCATTTCTCAAGCAGGATCTGCCGCATGTGATGAAAGTATCTACTCTCAGGGAAAGCACAGCCATGGCTTCCCCACCGTCCCGGGAGCCACAGGAGGAGCTGGCGCCTGCTGGCTCTGAGCCAGGTACAGATGGGTGCAGGGTGGGGCCGGTGGTGGGAGGCGGGTGGGAAGGGCAGAGGCTGCACCCCCGTTTTGTCCTGAGGGGTGGCTGAGTGGTGAGAGGGAGGAAGCGCAGGGCGAGTTGAAAGGTTTCAGCTGCAGTTGAGACTCAGATCTCCAGCAGGCCTTAGAGCCGACAGGAGCTGTGAGGGCCTGTGGATCAAGCCACGTGTTCGCAGACAGGGACACGGAGGCACAGAGAAGTGCGTTTGAACCCACTGCAGGGCTTTGAACCCAGGCCTCCTGGCTGTCTAGACTCTTTTCCTTGTGCTCAGCTGAATGAGTGGGTGATGCAGATTCCATTATAGAAGGGTTGTGGCCGTGAGTAATTCCAAGGTCTTTTACTTGGCATTGGAATGCCTTATATAGAAAGTAGATTTCGAGTCTTGTTTTTCTTCCCGTAGCAGATTTACTTGTGTTTGGCTTAGGTCAATAGTAAGTTTGCATTCCTGATCAGGCACCCAGTGACAGTGGGGAGGTGGCCGGGGAGTGTGCTGGGGAAGGGCAGCAGGGAGGCCCAGTGAGGCTCAGCTGGGAGAAAGCTTACTATGGAGATAACAGTACCAGATCATAGAAGAAGACAGGAGTAAGTTGGGGACAGCTGCTGTGGGCAGGGAGACATTCTTTTATTGGCTCATTTCCTCATTGATTCATTCATTCCTTTGGTAGGAACTTGTGCTAGGTGCAGAACAGGATGAAAGGAGAAATAAGGTGCCAGCAAGGGCCCATAAATAGCTTTAGCTTAAGAGGGGACTTGGTAGCTGGGTGTGGTGGTGCACGCCTATAATTCCAACAGCTTGGGAGGCTGAGGCAGGAGGATCGCAAGTCGAGACCAGAGGCAGTCTGCGTAATTTAGCGAGACCCTGTCTCAAAAAGTAAAAACCGTGGGCCGGGGATGCAGCTCAGTGGTCCAGCACTTGCAGAGCATGCAGGCATGAGACCCTTGCATGCTCTGGGTACCCCCAGTACCACAAAAAAAGGGGGGGGGGCTTGGCTAAATATTTTGGGAGTTTGGAGAAGGGAGAAGAGACTTCTGGGATAACTGTAGAAAATCAAGGAAGGCTTTTTAGAACAGGTGGCGTTTGACTTGTGCGTTGAAGGACATGAACATTCTGAAGTTGGACATTTGGTGGAGCAGGAATCACAAGAAGTTCTGCCTCCTGGTTTTTCTGACAGTCTCCCACCAACCTTTCCTTACGTTAGGTGACCCTCGGGCCAAACCCCCCGTCAAGCCCAAGCCCCGGGCCCTGCCTGCCAAGCCAGCCCTGCCTGCCAAGCCCAGCCTGCTGGTGCCTGTTGGGCCTCGGCCTCCCCGGGGTCCGCTGGCCGAGCTGCCTTCTGCCCGGAAGATGAACATGCTGGCAGGACCCCAGCCCTACGGTGGCAGCAAGCGTCCCCTTCCGTTTGCACCGAGGCCTACAGCAGAGGTCACTGCTGGAGGAGAAGCCACCCACGAGCCCGGGAGAGAGGAGGCTGGGAAAGAGGAGCTGCCACCTTTAACACCCCCAGCTCGATGTGCTGCGCCGGGGGGCGTGCGGAAGGCCCCTGCCCCCTTCCGTCCAGCGTCCGAGCGCTTTGCGGCCAGCACGGTGGAAGAGATCCTGGCCAAGATGGAGCAGCCGCGGAAGGAGGTCCCTGCCAGCCCTGATCGCCTCTGGGGCTCGCGCCTCACCTTTAACCATGACGGCAGCTCACGATACGGCTGCAGGACCTTTGGTGTGGCCCCTGGTCCCAGAGAGGAGGACGACAAGAGCCTGGCCAGGGGATGGCCCCAGGGGGGCCCGGCAAAGTCTCCAGCAGAGTGCCAGGAAGAACAGAGCAAGACCCCCGAGCAGAGGTGAGGGCCAGGGGGTTGTGTTTTCTTGCAGCCTGGAGGTTAGGGGCTGAGGAGGAGGCAGGTGGCTCCATCTAGGGCTCTGACCTTCACCTTTAGGTTGATTGTGTGCTGTGAATATAGACAGACCCCAGTCTAAGTCACCCAGCATTCCCAGCAGATGGAGTTACGGTTACTGTGGTGGGAACTGAACCCAGGACTTCGTGCGTGCTAGGCGAGCACGTTGCCACTAAGCCGTACTCCCAGCCCACCTCTTGTTATGATCTAAAACGTTTATGGAATGGATTCGTGTTTATAACAGAGAACCCTCTTGTTCAATATGCACATTTATTTTTAGCCTATACACTGAAAGCTGGGCATCAAAATTTGCCTTATTGAATCCATAGCCATCCTGTTTGGGGAAGGGAGGATCAGATCCATTGTAGAGATGAAGAAACTGAGGTTCCAAAGTGACTCCCCACTGGAAGAGGCAGAGAGAGAGTTTGAATTCTGGCCCCTTTGATGCCAAAGCCTGAGCTCTTAACTGCTCGCTCTTCCTCTGGGCAGAGCAGTGTTTAGGGCCCGGGGAGGGGGCGTGTCAGGATCTGTGGGGTGTAGCCTCTGCCTGTGGGGAGAGGCCTGATGGGAGAGATAAGACAGGAGCTCATCTTGACATTGCTTTAGCTGGCATCTGCACAGATTTCTGCCAGTTGGAGACCTTTGCCCACGGTATGCTCTTCAGGGTTGACTGTGGTATAAAGGAACGCTGGCCAGGTGGTGTCCCTCAGGAAGGAGGACACAGGGCTTGGAGGACAGGTGGATTGCAGGAGCCCAGCTGCACAGGCCAGCCTCAGGGCAGGGAGAGAGTCAGCTTGAGGTGAGGCTGGGCCCAGAGGCTGCCCTGCCCCTCCCACTCTGGAGGCCAGGGCTGCCTTGGGCTGAGCTGAGCAGGAAGCTGAAGGGCCTGCCTTGGCCTCCAGCCTCCCCCTCTCTCACTTGAAAACACCTGGAGGCTCGGCCCGCAGTTAGTTAACCTGGCCCAGAGCAGGGCTGTTGGGAGCTCACGCTGCCGCCCAGGTTGGGTTCTACCTTCCAGCCAAGCAGCGCTTAGGAGGAACAACTTCAGCCTTGGAAAATCACTCTTCCCCCTCGCTCCCCCCTGCAATCCTTCAAGAAATATTGGCAGGGTGGCTGGGACCAGCTGCGCTCTCTGGCTGGAGCAGAACTTTAACCCCTTGTGGGGCAGGGGAACCACTGAGGGGTCTGGGCACACCGGATGCTTTCTCTGGAAAAACTAGGCGAGTTTAACCCTGAATGTGCAGGCAGGGAGTCGTCCCTGCCTCCCAGACGCTTGCTCTGTGGAAATGCACAACTTCCTTGTGCCCAGCGGCTCTAGGCAGGCCTCAGGAGTCAGTGCCTGGGGTGTTTAACCTTTGGGTCCTGTTAAAGATGCCTGGGGAGCTGTCTGCCCCTTCTCATCCTGTGACAGCCTTCAACGTCCTGTGCCTTCCTCTCCT
>VMDO01011404.1:0-66981 GCA_007922755.1 Pedetes capensis | reverse complement strand
TTTTTTGGCAAGGACACCTAATCAGTAAGAAAATAGGAGAAATTTCAGTCTTCCAGATAGGTTTAGTTTGACTTATCACTGCATTATAATACCTGGAGTTTTACACAGCAGGATTGATAATGGTGAGTCTTCTTAGCCACATTAATGTACTCTGCAGGCTTCCATGTGTACCTGTTGGATGTGACATATGTAATCTAGTAATAATTTCCCTTCCATGCAATGATACTATAATTCTCTTGATATGCAGTGGACCTTGTTATTCAACTTTTAATCTTCAATATGTATAAATATTGGCAAAGAACAATAGCCAAAGATAAAATGTAGGTGGTGAATTTTATTATATATAAATTTAAGAATAGCAGAAATGAGTTAATGTGTATAAAATATAGTTTCTAAAGTATAAAAATTTATATAAGATCATATGGATAAATGTAACAGTCGACTGATTTGCACCTCAGGCTTTGTAGCAAAACCCTACCTTCTTCCGTCAACAATTCAATTTTGATTGTTGAAAGACATTTTTTTCTATTCTTAGTGCTTAAGATTCTTTTTTTTTTTTTTTTTTTTTTTTTGCGGTACCGGGAGTTGAACCCAGGGCCTTGCCCCTGCATGCTTTGCAAGGGCTGGACCACTGAGCTGCACCCCTAGCCCATTTTTTTTTTCTTTTTGAGACAGGGTCTCGCTAAATTACACAGACTGCCTCTGGTCTTGAATTTGCAATCCTCCTGCCTCCGCCTCCTGAGCCGCTGGCATTATAGGTGTGCACCACCGTGCCCAGCAAGTGCTTAAGATTCTCGGGAGATACACTCCATTCCTCCCCTCTGGGAAGGCATGTGACTCAGGGGTATGTCATGTTACCTTGGTAGTAATGATTGTTTCAGGGATGGATATCTGAACAATCAAAAGCAATATGAATGAGTTTATGGATAATTGCTGGAGCTGTGGGGAGCAAACTTTCTCCTTTGTTCTCCTGAATGCCAAGAATAGCCATTTAACAATTATAATTGATCAAGCCCTATGACAATCAAGTCAATGTAACACGAACACAGTAGGAGCTGATGAAAACAGACAAAACCAGGTCCTGGTGACATTGTTTCATTTCTTACAAATTAAGCAAAATCTAAAACTATCCCCAACTTTCAATTTTTTTTTCCAAATTTGCATGACCCAATAAATTTCAAATGTCTGATTCTTAAAATTAAAGTTCGGGTTGGAATTGAGAAGGGAGTTTGAGTCTTCAAGTACCATACCAAAGTCAGTATTAAATCAAGAAAATGGTAACAGCAATCATATCTTTTCCCACTACATTTCCTAGGACTTAGAATACTGGAAAACAGTCTTTAGTTGTTGTCTACAGGTGACATTTAGTCTGGCAGGGAGTGTGAAAGGCACTGGCACGGCAGGGGAGACACTGAAGGGTGGGTGGCCTGGTATAAGGCAGCTGGCAGCAGACAAAACAGCTCAAACCATGATTTTGGCATTTAGTAGCTTTGTGGCCCCAAACAAGTTGCAGTCCACTGTTAGAATATGGTTTCCTGGTTTATAAAATAAAGAGGGAGTAAAATAATAGTTGTGTAATTAGGTTAGTATTAATAAAATTAGTGTCATTAACTCCATGCTTAGCAATAGTAAGTCCTTGGTAAGTTGTTAATAATTATTATTACTGTTACATAGCCCAAATATGAATCCTATCTTTGTTACTAAGTGTTAAGAGTAAAGCTATTTCATTTTCACAAAGTCAAGTCTTTTGACCTGTCAAGTAGAGGTGGCACTTTTTGCCATACCTATTTCACATAGTTGTCACCAAATGAGAAAATGTAGGGGAATCATGCAGAAGCCATTATGAAACTACGGCAGAATTAAGGTGACCCAAGAAGTTCTAAGTCTTTAGACATTCTAAGACACTTAGTGCCCCCAAAATATCTTCCTGAAACTCCTAATGTAATTTGTCCCTTTCTATTGAATCAGATTCTTCTAAGGTTAAAAGCCAGGCATATAAAATTTGAAAAATCTCCACAGGTATTTGTGAAGCTTATGAAAGTCTGAGGATTGATGCTTTTGTGCAGATTCTGAACCTTGACCACTCATTTCAGTCACCTGGAGAGCTTTACAAACTACAGCTATCTAGGATTGAGCCCAGCAATTTAATGAGAATCTTGGGCAGTAAGGCTGAGACAACCCACATTTACAAAGGTTCATTGGGGTATTACAATATGCATCCATGATTGAGAACTGTGGGGTTAGGGAAAAGGGAATGCACATACACTCATTGAGGTCACCATATGCACCAAGCACAGAATTAGGTACTTTGCATATATTATCTTAATTTTCATTTTAAATTAACCATATAAAATAGGTTATTAGATCCATACTGTACAGATAGAAGCTAAGACTCACAGAGGTCAGGTAACATGCTCAAGGAGAAGCAGGTAGAACATGATAAAGCAACCATTTCTCTCTTCGCTCCAGAGCCCATTATTTGCTGCATTGCTTCTCAGCTGGCATTTGTGCTTGTCACCCAAGTCTGTAAAAGGCATGTAATTTAAAAAGGTAAATTACTTCTTGTTGTACATTTTTCATTTATCTGTTTTTCCTTTCCTAATCTCAGGTTTTCTTTAAAAAGCTACGTGGAGATAGTTTGGGGGGTTTGGACTAATCAGTAATCAGAAAACTTCAGGTATGTTTCATTGACAGTTGCCATCTCTGTTTTCCAAAGAGAAACAAAAGTTTTGAAACAGCCATTAAGAGAAACTCAAAATTTAAACCCTTTAGGAATAGTGTGAATTATTCTAACAGCTTTAAAAAAATAAGCTTCCATAGCACACATAAAATGGTTACTCCTTGGGAACCAAATTAAGGCATTTAGAAAGTGAATGATAAATCACTGTATTACCCTAGGGAAAAGAAAGTAAATTTTTAAACCTTACGGTCTCCTAAAGGGAGCTCTGTATCTGATGATATTTCAAAAGGCACCACTACTTGACTGCTTTGAAAAGCAAAAGAAATTTTTATAAAGGTTTAACAATAGATTCCTTCAATTTTTTAAACATGGATTATAAAAAAAGAAGAACCAGTGGGAATAGGAGTAAGATAGATGAGGAAGTCAGTTTTGAAAACTTGACTAAAAATTCACATGGTGAGGAGTTACAGAAAGTTTCATATACATTTTACCATTTTTTTTCCCAAACAGTAGGTTGAAACTTCACACTAACACAATGGCAACACTAACCGTGTGTCTATTAATACTGTCTGCTGACCTCAAAGACTGCAGTTGTCAGCTTGAGCTGATACCTGTAATGCAGGGAAATTGAAACCATAGAATTCACACATTAAATTTCTAGGAAGGCAGTTTCCTAAGCAATATGTTAGAGGTCACAGTCATCCCAACTCTCTCCATATGTTGATAACTACTTGCAGGTGTAGGTCAGGAGATATTTTCTGACTCATGGTCAAAACAATTTAATGAAAAATATACCTCTCTCAAAAGAAATAAATGATTGAAGGGAGAGTGACATGAAAAAAATTCCAAAGTTGTGGCCTATATTTGAAATACAGTTAGAAAACAATATACTAGACTAGATCTTATTATGCAACGCAATGAAGTGTGGCTGAGTCTATGAGTCTAGTGAAATTAGCACTGAAATGCTTAGAATAATGCCTGACAATCATTTGCTTATCCAGGTAATCATTATTATCATATCCATAAGGAAATTAAGAATGAAGGTTTTATACATATAATTGTTATGTCTTGTATACATACCCTATAGATTTTTAGTTATATTTTAATTTTGATTCACTAAAAACATTTATTGAAAATTGCATACTAGAAATGGTATGAAGTAAATCTGTGGATCTCAAATTTGAGAATGCATTGCAATCATTTGGAGAATTTATTAAGTCATACATTACTGGGCCCCTAAATTTCTGATATGGTGGTTCAGGTTAGAGTTAACAAATTTGCATTCCTAACAAAATTCCCAGTTGATGGTATTGCTACTCCAGAGACCATGCTGTGAGTAGTGTAGCTGTAAATAGAAGGATATTTAAAGGAAAGATAATCGAATAATAACAAGCAATAATTCCTACTTGTTGAGCACTTAGTGTCTGGCCTAGATCTCATTAAAATCTTATACACGAGGAAGCTAAAACTTAGAAGAACTCAATGACTTTCTCAAGGTGATATCAATAAAAGACTCATAAAAGTATTTAAACTCAGTTTTGCTCAGTTCCCAAAACTTGGAAGTGGCCTTCTTTTGTCCAGTTTTGTTATACAATTAATTATTGTTCTGTGGCCTACATTAGGTTCTCAATTCATATTTGTTTTGTTTCTCTAAAGGCATATTTGTTGAAAATTAAAAGTATATAACATCTAATGTGTTTAATATATCAAACACTAGTGCATCATGTATTTAATATTAATCAATTCTCAAAAATTGAGTCAAGGAGCTATGGAATGCTACCTCCAAATCACTGAGTAAACAGACATGTTGAGATTTCACTCAAATTCTTATTGTGGTATAAAAAAAATATGAAAGGAGAAATAGAAATGGAAAGAAAAATCCTGACACTAAAACTAAGTCTAATAAAATAAGTCTGATTATTCAATAATAGTGTCTGGGAGGAAGTGACAATGAATACGGAAGAGTTGGGCTAAGAAGTAATAGAAGAAATAATCTGTGTTCTAAATCATATTATAGCCCAAACTGACTTCAGGAAACAGGGAAATGAGAAAGAATGTTGTGACTTCCTTTAGAATTTCCTCACTTTCTTTTCCCTGACTCAGGGACACAGAGGAAACCAATGTGAAAACCAAGTGGCCACTTTCCAGCCACTTAGCAAACTCTTGTGAAGGAAACTGAACATTCTCTTTCCTTGAGAGTCCCAGGCCAATCCTGAGAACAAAACATTCTAGATGCTTTGTTGTTGTTAGGTGCCATAGAGTTGTGTCCAACTCATACTGATCCTCAAGGGTTTTCAATGGCTGATTGTTTCAGGATTGCCTTGGGAGTGGTTTGCCCATCCTTCGCCCATTTTTGCGGTGCTGGGAATTGAACTCAGGGTCTCAGAGATTGCAGATCAGCCCTCTACCAATTGAGGTAAATCCAGTTTTCTTTAAATTCATATTTTTAAAATAACAGAAAATCAGGAAGTTAGGGTGAAAGTTGCTGAAATTGAGCCTTTTATCTGAAATTGGACAAGTGTTATGCATACTCCTTTGTTATATATATGAGAAGAGTATCAAGTCACCACATGAGGTGGACAGTGCTCTACACCAAAGACCCTTCACTTGCCAAATCTGTTATAAGTAACAGCACTGACTGCCATGGCGTAACCCTGTAATCTAAGCATTTCAGGAGGCTGATGCAGGAAGATCTCAGGCTCAAGGCCAGAAGCAGCCTATGTAATGTAATGAGACTTTGTTTCAAAACAAAAAATAAAAATGCGGCAAGGCGTACAGATCAGTGGTAGAGATCTGGCCAACAGGTGTGAGGCCCTGGCTTTAACCCCCTTGTTGCTGTTGTTAGGTGCTGTAGAGTTGGTGTCAGACTCATAGTGACCCTATATGCAACAGACAAACACTATTGTCAGAGCTTCTCTGGTATTCATAGGGTTTTCAATGTGGACTGATTTTTTGCGAGTTGGTTGCCAGGTCCTTCTTGCAAGCCTACAGTATCTGGTGTTTCCAGGCGGTCTCCCATCCAAGTACTAACCAGACCCAACTCTGCTTAGCTTCCAAGATCTGACGGTATCTGATGTTACAGTGCTATGGCTGCAGGCTTCAATGTTTTAGTACGACCTAAATAAATAAATAAATAAATAAATAACAGCAAGTGGACATGCCACACATTGCCTTCATCTAATATGAAGACACATACATGTATCAAACATATAATTAAATGGAGTGGAAGAGAACAATTCTCAATTTACCCAATCCCATATTTATGTTTATGAATTAGTAGGCAGTTCAACTAAGGATATAAAATCTGTGTTATTTCATACATAGTTTGGGACCATTTGTCTATATGTTTGGCAAAATAAAGCTAGCTAATTGCCCACATGTGTTGCCAAAATAGATAGTAGATGAATGTTTGGATATTGCTAAATAAAAAATTGTAAGAAAAATAAAAATGACCAATTTATATAATTTAGAGCCTTGTTGTCATTGTTGTTAAGTGCTGTTGAGTCAGGTCTGACTCACAGTGATCCTATGTACACCAGAACAAAACACTCCCAGACACTGTGCCATGCCTAGCACGATGTCAGTGCTTCTCTGCTGTTCATAAAGTTTTCAGCGACTGTTTCAGGAGTGGACTGCCAGGTTTGTCTCCCATCTTTTCAGTATTGGGGATTCAATCCAAAGCCTCAGAGTTCATAGAGCAGGCACTCTACAAGTGAGCTCAACTCAAGCTCAGAGCTGGAGATTATGACTTAATAATTTAACTTTATTTAACTTTAATGCATAATATTAATACAGACAACATACAGCAACAATTAGGTGTATTTTTGTTCTTTACAACATGACTTTTAGATCAATAAATCAAAAACTATAAAATATTAAAGGGAAATGACACATTTGGGAAAATGTTAAGAAAAGTAAAATGATAAAGACTGATATATTTAACTTAGACATCTGTATTTGAAATCAATTAGAAAAATGATAGCAAGCCAATAGAAATATGGGCATAGAATGTGGACAGACAATTCTAGTTTGGCAACAGACATTACCAATGATAATTAATAAACAAATAAAAATGTTTTTAATCTGTGCAGTCATCAGAGAGGGATAAATTCAATAATATACTTTACCTACTAACCACATATTATCCCACTTTAAAATAATAAAATCTAGAGGATGAGTTTTATTATTCTTTTCCTCTTGTGGTAGAGATAAATTAGGACAATGTCTTATATGATACTTTGGCAACACATCAATGTCTGAATATATATCAATTCATTCAGTAGTTTAACTTCCATCCATTTATCTTAAGAGTTTAATTATTGTCAAGGACAAAACTATAATTACAGGGAAATGAATTGATCACTATCTAAAATGGAGAAATGATTCATCCTAAGTAAGTATATTAATTTATGTACATCTATAATATTTTTCATATAGTGATAAAATATAGTTATTAGAGAGTTCTTAATGAATGAAAGTACATTTTTGATAGTTAGCTAATGAAAAGGAAAACTCCAAAACAGTATGTACAATATTAGTCTATTTGTATACAAACAAATATGTAGTTGATTCAAGATGGCAGATCTAGTTCATGAACTAATCATCTCGACATCTTAAATTCTCTTAAAATTGTAATGAGGGATTAAAAGGCTTAAGTCAGCAACCCAAAATATTAAATATATTAGTGGAAAAAGGAAAGTAGATAGAAGAAGACACTGGTGAAGATTGACATAGAGACATGAGCCATATCCTGGACAGATGTAAGGGATAGATTGAATGACTTGGAATAAAATACTCAGAACTAGCAGAGGCAGGTGCAAAAGAGATTTAAAATAAGAAACAGGTGTCACAATGAAGGTAATAAAGGTCTACATATAGTACAGGCAACCCCCTCACTTTTCTCCCATCTCCATACACTCAGAGGCTCATAGCCAGGCATTTTCTCCTGAGTAAAGGTTAAAAGTGGGCTGAGATTTAGCTTAGTTGGTAGAGTGCTGCTTTGCACTATCTGAGGACCTGAATTGGATACCCAGCACCACAAAAATAGGAGAAGGATGTGACAATCCACTCCCAAAATAATCTTAAAACAATCAGCCATTGAAAACCCTATGAGGGTCACTATAAGTTGGACCCAATTCAATGACACCTAACAACAACAACAACAACAAAAGTTAGAAACTTCTGCTTTAGAAATTGAGTTAATGATCTAGGGTTTGTTCTAATGCCTGCTGGCCTGTAAGAATGCCCAAAATGATGCTCAGGTCTCCATCATTCTCCCAAAGTGTAGACTGTCCAGCATCAAGTCTCACTAAGGTGCTGCTTTTGGTCACTTGTTTATCTTCCCATTCTTAAATTCAAATGGAAAAGTAACAATAAAACAAGCAGGAATAAGTAGACATTTGAAAAAGACTTTCTGTATGATGAAAAAGATGTATAAAAAATAAAGATTATTAAGTATATAAGATATTTCAGGGGATTGTAGAAAACTTTAAAAATGTTTTAGTCAGTATTTTCAGAGATAATCAAAACTTTTTACCAATCTGACAATACTGAAATGAATTAAAAAGGCACAGTTTAGAAAACAGAGTGATCTTTGGAAAATATGTGTACTGTTTAATCCCCAAATTTGAAAAGAAAGTGATAGAAAATATACTTTGGATTTTGTTTGCATAAACTCAGCCTCCAGGTGAACAAATGTTTCTTTCACAGGTATAATTCAAATATTTGGTTCTTTCTTTGACTCTCAGGATCAAATTTTGAGCCCCTGAGCTTTCCATTTGTACCTCCACATCTTCAATACAGTCAAGCACCCAGCTCAATCCATAGTCCATTTTCTGTGTGTTTTTATTCTATGAAAGATCTGAAGTCATCTAATTTTTGCCTTTTATAGGTTGTTGTTGTTGTTTTTGGGTGCCATCGAGTCAGTATCTGACTCATAGCGGCCCTCATAGGGTTTTCACTGGCTGAATGCTTCGGGATTGCCTTGGGAGTGGATTGCCTTCTCCCATTTTTGCGGTGCTGGGAATTGAACTCTGGACCTCAGAGACTGCAGCGCAGTGCTCTACCCACTGAGCTAAATCCCAGCCCTTTTATAGGTACTTGTGCTAAAGACATGATTTTATAGACACCTAATTTGATATAGAGAAAAGGGGAAATTAAATTATAGAGAGCAAAAATGTCATCATCAAAACTATTTTTGGGGGCCGAGTGCAGTGGCACATGCCTGCCTGTAATCCCAGCAGGTCAGGAGGTGGAGGCAGGAGGATCGCAAGTTTGAGACCAGAGGCAGTCTGAGTAACTTAGTGAGACCCTGTCTCAAAAAGTAAAAAAATGGGCTGCGGGTGCAACTCAGTGGTCCAGCACTTGCAGAGCATGGAAGCGTGAGGCCCTGGGTTTAACCCCCAGTACTGAAACAAAACAAAATAAAACAAAACAAAACAAAACTATTTTTTGGCAGCAGTAGTAAAAATACAGTGTGGTAACACTGTTAATTGAGTGTTAAAATCTTCTCTGTCCTCTTCCACAGCACTAGAGTGGTGGCAGAACACAGGACTTCTCAGAACAGCTAGAAAATATAGTTACCAGCCCCACTTGCAATGAGGCACAACCATGTACCTAAGTTCTTACAATAGACTGTGACTGGAATTGTCACCTTCTGATGTGGGCTTTTCATCACCCAGTATGCTATTTGTTTTCCCTACTTAACAATGTTTATGTTTGATGTTTGGATTTTTTCCTTCCACTCTTATTATACGTTAACAAGAATGTCCTTAACTTCACTAGCACATAGATACATCATAACTATAGCATTTCAATAACAATATGTCATTCACATTATGATCATCCATTGACCATTTCAATGGGAAAATATTGAGAGAAGTTTTGAAAAGCATGGACTAGATATATTTTAAACATAGCTTTACTTTTAAGAATGTATCCAAAGTACTAAAGATGTATCTCATACAAACTGAAAAAATAAAAGACCGTGAAAGTTTAATGAATTATTTATACATATATGCATGATTTATTAAATCGATTTATAATCATATTTTTAAAAGAATGTAGTTTTGCATATATGGTATACATGTGTGTGTATCTGTGTATATGTATATGTATATATACATATACACCTAATCATATAATCTGAAGGAAAGTACATAAAATTCATACATAAAAATTCTGGGTGCTTTTCATTTTCTTCTGGATATTAACCTCCATTTTCTAAGATATTCTCAATTAATATGTATTTATGCAACTCAAAGATAATAAAACAAAAAAGTAATTTGACTTTATTTGCTTGTCTCGGTGCGTAATTAAGAAAAAATTTGTTGTTGTTAGGTGCTATGGAGTCCACATCCGACATAGTGACCCTAGGTACAACTGGTGCAACAGTGTTGTTACTGCTTCTCTGCTATTCATAGGGTTTTCAATGGGAGATTGGTTTTTGGGAGTGGGTTGCCGGGTCCTTCTCCCAAACATATAGCACCTGGTGTTTCCAGGTGGTCTCCTATCCAAGTACTAACTAGGTCTGACCCTCCTTAGCTTCCAAGATCTGATGAGATTTGACACCACAGTGGTACTGCTGCAGGCAAGAAAAGCATCAATGTCTGTTTGTAAGCATCAATACATGTAGATTTGCTTTTCTTTTGAAGAACTTAGTTTAGCAATGGATAAGATAGAAACAAATCTAAATAAAACTAGGTTAGACTAACAGATTGATTAACCTCCTTTTAAAAATTAAAATGCTTCTTAAAGTACTTTCATTAGCAATACAAAGTCAAAGCACAATAATCCCTGATGGCGAAAAATATAATTTATAAAGGCATAGTTAAAATATTATCAATTTTATATAATTTGAAATAAAAACTTGCTTATGTGACTTGAATTATACTTGAATTTTACATGTCCATTAATTTCCAGGGGATGAGGTTTATCTCAGTTCATAGAGTGCTGCGCTGTGGTCTCTGAGGCCCTGATTTCGATACCCAGCACTGTAAAAATGGGCAAAGGACCTGGCAGCCCATTCCTGAAACAATCCACCACCGAAATCCCAATGAACAGCAGAGAAACACTGACATAGAGCCAAACATGGTACAGTGCTGGGGGGTATTTTGTTCTGTCGTACATAAGGTCTCTATGAGTTGGACCCAACTCAATGGCACCTAACAACAGCAACTAATCCCCAAACTCTTACAAACAGACATTATTAATTTTCTTCTCTTCTTCACAGTTCATATTTGAGAGAGCTAGGCTTGTCTGCGTTAGGCAAACTTAACTAACCAAGCAGTCACTAAACAGTGAAGAGCAAATTACAATGAACACTGCGCTGATCGGGAGTAATGATTGAGTCACACATCTTGCCCAGTGAGAGGAGTGAATTAAAATATATAAATATAACATCCAGGATATAAAACCCATCTGCAAGTAGCCCATGTAATGAAGGGTATATGGCTGAAAAAATATGAAGATGCTAAGAAGCAAATAGGGAGCAACTTTGGAGAGAAAGGTTATTCAATCAGTATTTATTTGGGGCTTCCCCCCTCATATATATGCTGCCCTATCTACTTAAAATGCAAACCTAAAAGACCCATGTGATAATGTATAAACTTCCCAGAAAATTTCTCTCATACATACGAGGCAGGTGAGAAATGAGTTCCTTAGTTCACTTTCACTTCTCTAGCCTTCACAAGCCCTTTGTGCTCATAGGTGATCTTGCTTCTCTTAACTGCCTTGTCCAGGAGCCACACACAAAACCAGCTGGAAATAGCAGCAGCTGAGCTTCTCACAACACTTAGTTTCTAAATCATTGTAACCATAATTTCTTTTGTCTGATATTTCACTACCAGTAGATAGCACATGGGCTGGATTTGCTAATAGTGTTATTCATCTCCTTCCTACCTCAATGTCCTCCACATGTGGCCAGTATATTTAGTTAGTCCTGCTCAGTGCGTGAAGCATGTTCTCCCTGTTCTCTCCTTGGTGTGGATGAAGTCATTAGACCCATTGCTATAACTTCTTACTTACATGAAGCCTTATCTGCTGCCTAAGCCTATGAATCTGTCCTGAATATGACCATGGCATGTTTATAGCATGTGTTTAGTCATTTATTCAGGTTTCACCTAGTATTTTTGATTTATATATCCTAGATTTTCTGACCCCCTGATCTTACAAGTCAACTTCGGAAACATAGCTCAGGTCTCCATTGAACTGACAACTCTTTGAAGGGCTGGGATTTAGCTCAGTTGGTAGAGCACTGCCCTGCGGCCTCTGAGGTCCCTCGTTCAATTCCCAGCACCCCAAAAATGGGAGAAGGGCCTGGCAATCCACTCCCTAAGGCAATCCTGAAACAGTCAGCCACTGAAAACCCTATGAGGGTCGCTATGAGTCGGATACCTACTCGACGGCACACAACAACAACCAACAACAACATGTCATTTGAACTTGATTCTGCTTTGCACCCCTAACCCTTAACAGTCTCCTTTTATTTCTTAGATAGGATCTTGCTCTGAAAGACTAGCTCTATGAATTCACTTAAAGGAAAAAAAATGTTCCCTTTATCAGTTAGAACACCCTACCTTGCCTTCACTCCATGAAAAAAAATAGGATGTTCTCCTAATTTAATTTTCCCTTTGTATAAACTAAGTCTCATTCTTTATCAGGGAGGATGATTATTCAGAAATCTTCTTGCATAATTACATACAGTTCCTTTCCATGAGTCCCCTTTTGAACATGGTAATACTCTGGAAATATCCTTAATTTGGACATGAAACATCCTGTTTAATGATGCCCCATTTTTCTATCAATGATGACCCATTTGGGAATAGTGATCCATTCTCATGTGGCCTTTTGTCAGTTCTCTAGAAATTACTTTAAAGACACCTTCACATGATTTTTCTGTTTAGAATACTGTAATCAAGGAGTAGTAGTAATTCAAATACCTATGTTTTTATTTTTCTGAGATTCACAGAATAATGAGGTTTTCATGTACTCCTAAATCCCATACCTCTTCAACAGCCTGAATGATATTCTCATTAATCACACTACCTTCCTATTCAGTTATTTTAATAAAATGTAAGCTCTGGGTTTTTTTTTTTTTTTTTACTTTGAGCCAAAATTGGCCTCATTTTTACCTAGATATGACACAAAAAGTTATAGATTTTAGAGATGGAAAGACCATGTGACAGTTTTAAAACATGCTGAGAAATACATTCCTGTCCCTTGGACCTGGGTGGGCTTTCTAACAACTTCATACCACAGAGTTTGTAGAAGTGACACTCTGACCTCCAAAGTTGGTCATAAAAATGAATGAAGCATCTTCCTTCTTCACTGGAGGGTTTACTCTTTGGAACAAAGAGTTTCCACGTTGGAATCCTGGTTACCTTGGTGCTACTGTGCTGGAGGAGACACATATAGCTGCTGTGCTTGACAGTGCAGCTGGGTCTGTCCTTTTGCCATCCTAGACCAGACACTGTTGGGGTTCACTCTGGCCTGGTGGGGTAAGAGAGCTTGCCTCAACACAGGTACTTGGGGACCCTTAGAAACAGGCAAATGCCGGTGGTGCCAAAGAAGGACTTCGGGAGCCTTCTTGCCAGACAGGAACAGAATTTATTAAGCTGTACCCACCAAGGTGAACAAAAGGGAGTGCAGCACAATGATCCTTGATGAAAGTGTCCCACAGTATTTCTCCTGTTGCCTTTCGCTGTTTGCCTTATTTACTTTCTGCCTCCTGAAGGCGGGGGAAGAAAAGCAGAGAGTTCTTTGTGTCTTGCTTGGAGCCTTCCTTGCTTCAGAGGCCCTGGGCTTGACACACAGTCTTGCTTGTAGTCTTCAGATGTTTCCACTGGTAGTTGGAGGTTGCAGGTCTTGGGAGTAGGGTGCAGGGGTCAGGTTTGAAAAGGCTCAGAGAGCAGGTGAACATAGGAGAATCGAGAACATAAGGGACAAAAGGGAAGCTAGTAGTTTTAGTGGTGGTTTATATACATTTTATGAAGGGGGTGTGGACTCAGGAATAGCCAACTAGGGAGCGGCTCATGCCAGGGGTTGCAGTTATGTAACTAGGGATTTGAAAAAAAAAATTTTTTGATAGGGGGTTTAGGCGCAGGCCAGGCCAATCACCAAAGGTCTTTTCTTAACCAATCGGGTGGCTCCAGGTGGCCAATCAGATTGAAGGAGGTCACACCAGAGATGGGCTGTTTGGGGGTCATCTCACATCACTCGATGGGGGTAGGAGTGAAATACCAGCATGTGGGACAAGGGTCACCGGCCCTAGAGGATAGATATTAGTCCTTCAAGTGGACCAGACAGGCTCCATCCCTGGTGTTCTTTCTAGGAACCTCAACTCTATGTCCCGGGGTTACCATTGGGAGGGGTAAGATTAGGGTAAAACTTGGATAGGGTTTAGGCCTCTACCTGGGTCAGGCAAATCTCCACCCAGGCCCTCTCTAGATCTTTCCCATGGACCCTCAAATGATTGCCAACAAGACATAAGCCCTATTCATAAAGAAACTTTCTTGGAGGTGGCTCCTCTTGCCCAGTTGTTCTATAAACCAGCCATTTGAGGCACTCTGAGCTATTTTTCTCATCCAAGAAGACACATTGGAGAAGGGCCATCCTCTTGTGCTTTTTCTCCATCCTAACCCACAGAATGCATGAGCACAGTAGCACATTTGATGTCTTACTCAGCTAAGTTTTGAGATGGATTATTATGATGCAGTAGATAATTGGAGCTGGAGAGTAGAGTAGACTCATTCCCCATTACATCTCCAAGGGGAAAAAATTGATATGATTTGATTCCTTGACTATCTCTCATGTAATATTTGGTTACCAAAAAAAATTTTGTGCTAATTTTCCCTTTTATGCTGCATAGATGATGAGTGATGAGTACAAAGGAAGAATGTTACCTTCTTTATTCCAGACCCTCTATCTCTACTAATGCAAATTAGGACAGATCTTCCTTTTTCAGGCAGTCATATTGTTGATTAGTTAGATCTGGAGAAGACTCAAAGTCTCTGGGCCTTTTATAACTCTTGTCAACTTCACTTTTTACCCCATTCCATGTATTATTAGTGTCAATTCATTATTTTAGCTTGTTGAATCAGTTTTGAATGCTGACAATTTACAGTTGAGGTTTAGCTCAGTTGGTAGATTGCCACTCTGTGACCTCTGAGGATGCAGGTTCTATCCCCAACATGCCAAAAATGGGAGAAGGACATGGCAATCCACTCCCAAGGCAAGCCCAAAACAATCAGCCATGGAAAACCTTATGAAGGTTGCTATGAGTCAGACACAACTTGATGGCACCTAACAATAACTGTGTTACCTACAAATTAAAAATAATATCATAAATTTATACATCTCCTTATTTTGGTAGCTCTCTGTGCTTCAGTGTTATTCATAAATTCTCCATCTCATTTATGTAAGAAGAAAATATTTTAATATAGACACAAGTTTTAACTGAATGCACACACAAGAAGATAATGGATATTTATAACTAAAACCATCTCTTTCATTATTTAATTTCTTTTTTGCAAGCAGCATGATGAATAATGGATTATTATAGTCAAAAAACCTGACACTTATGGAGATTTAGTGAATTCTATAAGGCTTAGATTTAAGCACAAATATGTCTCCTTCCATATCTCTACCTTTTTATTAACACCATCACACCAGAAGGTAGCAGTGATGACTATGCACAGAACCCCAACCAATAAATCAACACCCAGCAAAAGTAGTTGACTAGTGCACTCTCTGTAAGTCAGCTGGGCATTTTCTGTTGAAAACTGCTAAGAAGGTTGAGAACAAAAGTTATTTTCAGTCATGACAATAAATCTAAACACATTTTATATAAATAACTCAGAAAGACTTGACTAGGAAAATATATTTGACAAGGAAAATAACTCATCTTAAAAAAAAATGTAATACTAATTATGAAAAACTGATTTTGGGAAACAGGTAAAGATAAGAAGTAATGCAAAAACCACTTAAATCCTGATGGTGAGAATGCTGTGGTGTGTGGTGAGGCAGAAGTATTACCCAGACCATGAATACTTAGTCCTGGGAAGAAGATATAAAAGCACTACATGTTAAAGTCATTATCCCTATTCTCTAACTTTGCTTCCTCCTTGATATTGATCAATTACATCTCCACTCACATAACCATTTACATAGAAACACATGTATAAACCTCAATTTCACTCACTTCCCTCCTTTTTTATTCTGTCTCTAAGAAATTTTGATTATATTTAGCAAAACACTTAAGTCTGTTGTCTTCTTTCCAGCTTCATTGACCCTGGCATAAACCACACTCACATTCTCTCTCCTTGTCAACAGTAATAATCCCAAATCTTCTTTCTTTGTAGTTCCCCTATTTTGACTCAGGTAACAGGGTGCCATAACAGTTTCCAAAAACAAAATCATCATCACTCATTCTAACATTTATCATGACAGTGTGCTGTGCACCAGATCATGATGTGCTGGTATAAAAGTGAAGAAGGCCACAGTCATAATCTAACAGTTTGGTGTCAGTTTAGAGGAGCGCATCTTAACAATAGACAAGATTTTAATGTAGGAGTAAGTATAGGTTGATAAACAAATATGTGTGCTGGCTCATGTCTATAATCCCAGTGACTTGGGAGGTGGAAACAAGATCACAGGTTCAAGGTTAGAGGCTGCCTGCATAATTTAGAGAGACCCTGTCTCAATTTAAAAGAATATAAAACAAGGGGAGCTGACGGTGAAAGGCAGTGGCAGAGAGCTTGCAAAGTATGTATGCATAAGGCCCTGGCTCAGCCTCCCAGTACATGAAAAAAAGAAAGAACAAAAAGGAAAAGAAAAGAAAAGAAAGAAAGGAAGGAAGGAAGAAAGGAAGAAAAAAAAGAAAGAAAAAGAAAGAAGGAAAGAAAAACAAATACAGGAGTGAAATAGCATCTGTTTTGGGGAGAGTTGTCCACCATTTAAATTCTAAATGATGTCTTCACTCCAACTTTAACCTATAAGAAACACTCCAGATTCCTTAATAGTGTTTACATGTATTTTTGTGGATAAGTTGTAGTGTGTCAAAATTGTATTTGAGATCTAGTTCCAGTCAATAAAAATAGTGGGTTTTTATACTCTTTCACCAGCAATGATTTAAGCTAAAAGCATCAATTCCACTAAAACCAACACTCAGCTACTTTTTTAATTTTTTTACTTCTCAATTTTGATTGCTAGAGGTGAAGGCTTGGGTCGGTCTCACAATTTTTGAAAGTGACAGTTTGAAGTTCACACTTTACTTGACTCATTCTCCCAAGGTGAATGATGTGAGTGTAGTTCAATTTATTGTATGTGGCATTTATAGATGAGACCTTTAATGTCCCCAAGAAAGGGAAGTGCGTCTGTTTTTAAAGTTTCTATGGCATTCTTTTTCATTCAAAAATGTCCCTTGGAGACCTTTATTAATCCACTTCCACATTGGAATTGTCTTTCTGTTCCTACTTGACAATTTTGTCATGAAGTAAAGTAAATCTCTTTTTTAGTTAAAAAAAGAAAGAAAGAAAAAGAAGACATTATAAAAGAGACTCTTTGGATGAACAATTGTTTCTACCTCATCTCCCACATAACTGATGTTGATAGTGGCTAGCATCAGTGAAAAAAAAAGAAAGGGACTTTGAAGACAGGTCTCTTGAATATTTTCTAGCCTTATGACCAATATAGTCTCCACTTCTCCTAAACTGTTGTTCATTGTTGTTGTTACTAAGTGCCATTGAGCCAGATCTCACTCAGCAAATCTATATACAACTAAATGAAACACTCCCTGATACTGTGCCATGCCTGACACCATGTCAGTGCTTCTCTGCTATTCATAGAGTTTTCAGTGGCTGACTGTTTGGGGATTATTTTGGAAGTGGTCTGCCAGGTCTTTCTCCCATTTTTGCAGTGCTGGGAATCAAATCCAGGGCCTCACAGAGCACAGAGTGGTACTCTACCAACTGAGCTAAACCCCAGACCCAAGCTTCTGTTTACATATGTGAAAAATGGGAATAATAATGCAGCACCACTGTGACAGACACAAAGCTTTCTTGAAATTCAGAATCCTGACTGACCACTCTAGCATATACTCTTCAATATAAAATGCCACAAGCTTTATGAGAAAATGTATAAGCTTTACCTTCTTAGCTTAATGTTCCTATACACAAGTAATCAATGTGTTATTAGTCCACTTTCAAACAAAAATAATGTTTCTTTTTGTTCCCTTTGATTTGGATTTGTGGTTGCTTGATATGAAGTCACATGGGCAGAGGGGATAACTGCATAGTGAGAACTCAATGCCAAGTTATCAACCTGCCAAATTCCAACTGAAGAAATCTCTGGATACTGCCCTCATAGTGTACCTGAATCAAAACATACCACTGCAAACCTAAGCATTTTTGTAACTCATGTACATTTTCTATAGCTGGCTAAATATTATGGTAGTAGACTAGATAATGTTGACAGACCCATTCCTTCTCTCTCTTTCTCTCTCTCTCTCTCTCTCTCTCTCTTTCTTTTTTCTTTTTGCAGTACTGGGGAGTGTACTTTGTAAGTGCTCTACTAGGGAGCAGCACCACAGCCCCCTTTTTATGTTTTTAGCTTAAGATAAATTCTCTATCCTCCTGCCTCAGCTTCCCAAATCTGTAGGATTGCATGCATGTGCCACTGTGCCCAGCTATGATTACCTATGTCATATGAAGGTTGCCAAAAATAAAGAAGGCACTGAATGTGAACCACCCAACACAGTATCTTGCCAAGATGGGCACTCTAAAAAGATTTGTTTTGGTTGTTTGTTTTGCTCTTGTTTTGATTTTACCCATCTTTTTGGCTATGGATATGATATTTATTATTTTACTTAAACCTTATTCTGTACCAGTATGGACTATTTTGGTTGCCAATAGTCTGTATTTGTTGTTCAAGAATATAGTCCCATGTAAAAACATATTTACTTAAATCTCCCTTCCAGTTTATTTTTCTTCCATTTTTCTTGTGATCATTTTGCCTCGGGACAGCCCTGGGCTTATGTCCATCACTGATTTAATTCCCACATGGGCATTATATACATAGCTTCAGCATTTTGCTGAAGTATGGATAGTCATTCAGTCATAAACCTCAGAAATGAGTACGGATGGAATGGTACAGATAGTATATACTTGTTTGACCAAAACAATCTAGAGATATTTGTTGAGCAAATTCAGGGATAAATAAATAAAGTACTGAGTAATGAAATCTTCATATATGCTTAGCTATATGGTAATACATGAAGAGAATTAATACTCTGGTTGTCAGCCTATACTGCTCCAAATTGCCTATGGTGATGATTTTCTTCAGGTTATACCATAATAGACAAGGGACATAAAAACACAGAGGTACACAGGTACCTATTCTCACTTCTGATGTTCAACATGCCTCAGGCTGGGAGTGTATAGGCAACAGAATACCTATAAATCTTTCATTGTAAAAATCCATTAGATGTAATTCATTTTCTTGTGTGTTCTTCCTCCAGTTTTCTTCTTAGGATACATTTAAACCCAGTCATTAGATTGGGAGAATGATCTCTTAATCTATCTTTTTCCAATCTCTTTTCTGCTTTATCAAATTCCTGACTTAAGATCAGCTATCCTTTGAATCTTTAATCCTGTTTATTTTTTTTCCTGATGCCCATTTCAGAATGGATACTAATGCTGGCTCTAAATTTGTTCTCATTTGCCTAGTGGGAGCTCCAAGTGCATTTCTGAGCCACAGTTAACCCCTTTGTGGCAGATGGGATTGTTTTCATTTTGAGATATTTTGTGTAAATAAGTCTAACTTAGAATGATGAGACAATTCAAGGATATGGACAAATCGCACATGTGCCAATCTACTGGATATGTTGTGTTCAATTGTGCTTGTTTTATATATATGCATGTGATCAAAAGATATGCTGAATGTTCAAATAAAAAATTATTACAGCAAAAGACAGATTGCATTAATCCCCCTCAAAATATTCTTCTGACTTCAATTGCACTTATCCCATCATTCTTGCTGCTATCTAAAGCAGTTCTGGAAGTGCTCTTTCTTGACGGTCTTCAGTTGCGCTGCCATGGCTGCCTCAATGTCCTGAATCCACATTAACCTTTCATGGTCATTTTGACTTTGTGGAAGAAGTAGAAGTTGTACATTGCCAGATATAGTGAATAAGGAGGACAAGGACACACTGTAATATTTTTATTTCACAGAAATTGCCATCATGGAAGTGATGTGTGACATGGAGTTTTGACATAATGGAGGATGAAACTAAAGACATTCATGAAAAAGAACTTCAAGGATGGCTTCAGAAAGTGGCAAGAATGATGGGATAAGTGTATTTGAAGTTTGGGGGGATTTTGCGGGTGATTAATGGCAATATGTATTTTACTGTAATAATCTTTTTACTTAAATATTCACTGTACTTTTAGGCACACTTCATCAATATGAATGCTTATGTAATTGTCTATTTACTTGTCAATTATGCATTACAGGAACATTTTAATGATGTTATCACTTATTTTTAAAATCTATTTGCTTGTGATTATGCCTCTCCATGCTCTGTTCAATACTCAACATCCAAACATTTCATCAGTATCCACTGCTATGTGCACAGCACTGTCACTGGTACTATTCTTTCTAGCAATCTGGAGCCTTAAAGCTGGGTGTAACACAGTTTCAAGGGCACATTTTTTTCTAGGAAGACATAAATGGCAGTGATTATCAACAATTGTTGCACTTGGCACAATTATATAACATTTAGAGATAGATTACTTCTTTGGGGGGGGCTCAAAATTTATTTAGATTATTATTTGAGGGGACAATGGAGTAGATTCTTCTTTGCTTCTTTTCTATCAAAATATACATCCACTAAACCTTTTTTTCAAGTGTTATAATTTAAACTCCAGTATTTGAATTAGTCACAATTTTTAAAGTTTAGATAGGAATTTTTTGTGTTAGATGGTTTCCATAGGTTTCATATAATATTTTCCTTAATTCATTGATTTCCCAGTTGCTCATGCACAAAAATGTTCTAAGACATATTGCAAGTAAAACACATTTTGTATGTGTGTTAAAGTAATTAGCTTGTTGAAGGGCAAAATACTAGTGCAATGGTGAAATGTTGACCTGATTTTCTTCCCCTTTGTTAAAATCAGTGGAAGGTTACTGTGGTCATGGCATCATTTGGGAGCAACTCACTGTGTTGGGTGGATATTATCTTTTGATTCACACAGTAGATTTTTTTTTTCTTTAACTTTATTTTATCTATAAGACATCTGCTCTTGAGTCTGAAAAAGAATGAAAGAAGATCAGATTGTAGCTCCTTGGATTTATCTACCTGCAGCTCAGTGATGTGATTATACAATGTCTAGCCCAATACTCATACTTATACTCCTAAGAACCAAATTAAGTGCAGAGAAATATTTCTCAATATTCCAACAATATGGTTCTCAGAAAATGTGAATCAAACTTCAAGTAATAAAAATGGTTTGGGGAAGTTCATATAATTAAAAAATTCAAATATTTGTCATTTCTTTACAAAATGACTATAAAGAAGCAATATTTATCTTCAATTTCAAAAATGTAACTATTTAAAAAAGTAACATCTTTTCAACTCTGATTACATGGGAACAATTGTCTGAATTGAGTACTACCTAAAGGATAGCTGCAGAAAAAAATTGAAAAACTGAACATTTTAGAAAATAATTCCTTAAAACACTTAAGTGGCAGGTAAAACTATTTCAGAGCTTATTACAATTATCAATCATAAAGTTACTTTAAGAAATGACATCATTTACTATTTTGGTCTCTATCAAATCTCTTCTAGCTAAATGACACTGTATGGAACAAAGAACAGTGAGTAATAAAAAGTAAAATAAAGAATAGCTGACATATTGACCATTTCAAATTATATTGAATTGGCCAATTTGAAATCAAAATAAAGGCATTCCATAGGTTAGAGTATGGATACATAAATCAGGTCTATAATTGTAAAGATAATAGACTCAAAAGACATAGCTATAAGATGACGATGACAATTATTATTATTATTATTATTATTTGAAGGCTACTTTATTGTAACAGGCTTCTAATTAGTTTCCTTTGGCTATCTTGACACTCAATAGTCTATTCTCAACCCAGTATCCCTAATGGCTCCTTTAAAACTGAAGTGCGTATCACTCTTATGATCCCTTCTTCACTAAGTTTAGCTTTGTATTTTAGCATATCAACTTATATATGGGATTTTTTCTTCCTTTCAGTAAGATTCAGCTCCCACATATAAGTGAGAACATATGGTATTTCTCTTTTTGAGCTTATGTACATGCACGTAAGATGCCATTGTCCAATGCCATCCATTTTACCTCAAATGACATTATTTCATTCTTTTTCCATTGCTGAGTAATATTGCATTGTGTATATGTACCATAATTTGCTTACCCACTCTTCTGTTGATGGGTATCTTGGCTGCTCCCACATACTTACTATTGTGAAGTGTGCTGTCTTAAATATGGAGATGCAGGTGTGTCTATGATATGAATACTTGTTTCATTTTGAGTACATTCATTATATAGCAGTTCTATTTTTAGTTTTCTGGGGTATCTCATACTGATTTTCAAAGTGGTTGAAACAATTTACAGTCCAACCACCAGTGTGAAAGTGTTCCTTTTTCTCCATACCCTTACCAGCATTTGTTGTTATTTGTTCTCTTACCTTATTAGGACCTTGACTCAAATTTCTATCTCTGCGAGGACTTCTCTAAATATATACTCAAACTACCCATTCTTTGGAAGTAAGTCACTAACTCTTTTCCCTGCTATTGTTTCTGCCCAACCAAGAGGATGTAAGGCAGAGCCTAAGACGAGCATAGACTCTTATCCTCATCTTCCACCATGACCTCCCTCACTAATACCTAATCACTTAGATTCTCATTATTGTACAGACATATCAAAATTATCCATACCTCAAGGATTCTATGCTTGGTGTTATTCTTTATGCCTCAGTTCTATATCCAGGCTCATTGATCTCCATTTGTCCAGACTTCACTGAAATGTCCCTGCTAATAGATGCTCTTTTATCTAAACAAGATTTCTTATCTACCATCACTACACCTCCTCATGTCTGTCAGCTTTTTGGGCCCCAGGGCTTGCATGTGGCGGTGATGCTGAAAGCCATGCCACCAATATTTCAGATACCAGCAGGGTCACCCTTGATGCACATTTTCATCTGCGTTTCCATACTGAGACAGTATATGGAGAAGGACTTGACAGCCAATTCCTGAAACAATTAACCATTGAAAACCCTATGAAGAAAAGCTCCATGTCTATAATATCTGTAACTTGTATTCTAACAGGAAAAATATGAATTTTTTGCTATCAAATAAATGGTTTTTTGACATCTATTAGTAATCCAACGGTACTAAATTTTTATTTCCTTTTTTGAGTGCTTAGAATGCAGACTGAGCCAGCAAGACATTTGGAAGGACTTTGTATTCTGCTTGAGTAGAGTTCCAGGGTCTCTAGTACCTCTCATTCCCTGATGGTGAACTCCTGTTGATATATACACATTTTCATATATAAACTGGAGCAGAGTTAAGGTTTATTAAATAGATGGCTTTAATTACTGGAAAAAAAAGAAAACTCTATGAATAGTAGAGAAGCATAATCAAATATAGTTTTGGAAAACAGGTTCCCTAGGCTGGAAGACATCCAAAAGATGACTAGGGAAGAGTTGTCTCCTCAAAGTAGGGTTGACCTTAATGACAAGAATGGAGTAAAGCCCTTGGGACTTCCATTTGCCTATGTGGCATGACTCAAAATGAAAAGAAATACAGTGACTGCAACAATGGGCTCAAACATAAAAAAAGATCATGTTCATGGCAAAATGTTGGGTGGTGTTTTGTTCTGTTGTATATAAGGTTACTATGAGTTGGACCTGACTTGACATCACCTAACAACAAATAACACAATCACCCCACCATGACACTTGGCCACTTTGCCCTTGTGCATTATCTTCATGGTTCCTAACATAATTTAAAGTGATATTATTGTTTTTCATTTATTTTTGGTCTGGCTTCTCTATTAGAAAGTAAGTTTGATGAAAGAAGGAAACTTCTTTTAGTCACAGTTGCATCTCCATTATCATACAGTGCCTAGCTTGTAACATGTATTTAGAATACATTTATTTAATATTTTCCCAAGTGAATATTTGAAGAAGAAAGGAGAGGAAGAAAGAATGAAAAGAATTGACTATAATTCCTCTGATATTGAAAACACGTATTTTTAGCTGTAAGGAATATAAATCTAATTCCAGCAGCTTAAACCTAGTAAAAGGTTTATTTTCTATTGTTTCCCCACTTCTAAAGCAGACAACCAGAAACTGAAGCAGCTTTGAAGGAAAGCCAGAAAGTGGTAAGGCTCCTTTGGCTTCCTGTTGGCCATCCTTATCATTGTTGTTGTTGTTGTTGTTAAGTGTAGTCGAGTCGGTATCCGACTCATAGAGACCCTCATAGGGTTTTCCATGGCTGACTGTTTCGGGATTGCCTTGGGAGTGGATTGCCAGGTCCTTCTCTCATTTTCTGTGGTGCTGGGAATTGAACTCGGGACCTCAGAGACTGCAGCACAGTTCTCTACCCAATGAGCTAAATCCTAGCCCATCCTTAGCATAGATCTTTTGTTTTAGTGGTACAAAGATTGTTGCTGCACATCGACGTTATGTTTGTACTCTAAACAGAAAGAAAGAGAAGGCCCAAGATGAAAAGCACATGCAGGATGATTGTTCTCTGATTATAAGGAAGACTGCAGCGTCCCTGCAAGTCCTACATGGTACAATTCCATTTATACTTCACTTGCAACAACTATGGCACTATGCCTTATGGCCAACACTATTTTCAAATGAGCTTCAGAAGATGAGATTTTAACATGGATTTATCACTGCCTTAAATAAAATCTGGATTATAATGGCAATGAAGAGGAGGAGTTATAGAGTAGACAACCAGCATTATTAGCTATGAGAGTCCAGATTTACTTTATTTTCAAGTATTGCCAAATTTCAGCAAATGAGTGATTAGGTACTGCCACAGGGTGAACTGGGGACATAGATGAATGTGTTTTAAAACCTAAAGTTCAAGAGATGTGGATTCTGATCTAATTTTTGGCAATCATTTGCTCTGGCATATTGAAAAAGTCTCATGGTTTTTTAGACACTAAAGGTTTCATCTGCCAACCAGGCACCATGGTACACACCTATAAATACCAGAGATTCAGGAGGCTGAGGCAGAAGGATTGTCAGTTTGAGGCCAGAGGCAGCCTGCATAACTTAGCAAGATCCTGTTCAAAACAAAATAAAATGGGGTTGACAGCATGGTTCAGTTATAGAGTGTTTGCCTAGCATGTGCAAGGTCCTGAGTTTAAACCCCCAAGAACTGAAAAATAAATAAATAAAAGAAAGGAAAGAAAATAACAAAATAAAACTTTCATCTGCCAATAGTAGTAACATATTTTCTGATTTCCTGGACCTAAAAACTTGTGAGAATCACCTGATTTACTAACAATACACACAGTGGGGAAAGTATTAGGTAAATTATACATACATTTATTTTCCCTTCTTTTTTGGAATGATGACACATTTTTCTCCCAAAGATATTGTATTGTCAAAAAACAAATGGCAAAATTAGCGTGTAGGTGAAAGTTACACGATGTTCTTTTGTATTTTAATAATTATGTCTTCGGGATCTAAAAATGCCCTAATTTTATATTAAATCTCATTCAAAATAGGAGGGCACTTTAATTAAGCTAGCACATATCAAATATGTTGTCATCTTAAAACTTTTAGTGTGTATCCTAATGTTCCTTCATTTCATGTACATCGAAGAAAAATTATGTAGCAAAATGAGAAAACACTATCTTCACCAATTTCTAGGAAGTGAATGACTATAAATTGGTATTGTCCATGGCAGTATTAATATATTTTGTCTAATTAAGATAAGGATATTGCTTCTTTGAAGATTTTACTAATAGAAAATTTATGGATACTGCACCAGAAATTCATGCCAATATCAGCCTGTGCAGAAACTTGGAAAGTTCATGAATAAAAAGCAGACCAACAAGCTCTGATTTTGTGTCTAAACAAAATATTGCTCCAAGAGAGCAGAATATTCCTCACTTGATGCTTTTCTGCAATTAACTAAGTGTTTCTTAACTACATTTGAGTTGATGTTTCAATGACAACTCTTCTAAAATCTATTTTAAATGTGTTATTTTCTTTGTTGTAACATAGCTCTCTGACTGCATCAGTTGAACCTGCTTTACACCTTTTTTTAGTCAAGGACATGGCTCTCAGCAAGATATTGTTGAGCATTTGAAGTTAAACAAACTTTACTGCTCTCTATTTTTTTCTGAATTAGGCATATCTACATATTCATTTTGTGTGTATCCTAAGAGAAGAGACTTCCAGCTTGCAATTGATACTTACTTGCAGTAAAATTTTGGCATGAATTTATATATCTCTTCCTGAACATAAAACATGCAGTAGGCGTGCATGTGTAGAAATGATAAAATGTCTGTGCATGCGACTATAAAGATTGCTTCCTGAAGGCCATCCTTCCAACTTTCTATAACACTTTACATTTTTCAGACTAGTCCTACAGGTTACAACACTATATCCCTATGCCTGTTTGAACACAGGTCAAATCACAGTAGCTTAAATGAAAGAAAAAGATTTGTTTGGAGTTTTTATGCCTATGATCAAAAGGGCATGCTCACTGATTTTTTTGGGATAATTCTACTCAATGAGGATATCTGGGCACTCAGATTTCTTTTCTCTTATTGCTCTGTCATTTCTGAAGGTATTTTGTTTACCTTCACCAATGAATCTAGCATATAAGCAACTCATTAGCATTCTAGCCTATGGAAGATAGAAGATAAACCTGATAGGTGAGCATGTTCATTTTAAGGATGTGGCCTAGAAATCTAACACATCATTTTAGTCATTTGGCCCAATCCTGTACTTACTGCATGGGGACTGATACATATTGACTAAAATTTGGGGTTCTGTTACCAAAAAGAAGCGGGAGGAATAGCTGCAACAACAGAACTGCTCACCACTAAGAATCAACACTTTGACACTAAATGTTCGTCTTCTGATTTAGGAACTTGTGCTCAACAATACGTGAGCAGGTTCATTTACTTGAAGACATTATAAAGGTCAGAAAATGATGAATCAAAAGTGAAATGACAGCATATATTCAACTACATAGAGTTTATAGAAATAACCCTAGGAAAATTTTGCAACAAGTGACTGATAACATAAGGGTTTAGTTATTTTGTACTTCAGATGTTAAATCACCAATTTCTCAAACAACAACAACAACAACAACAACAACAAAAACCCATCATTTAGACAGGAAAGGATGAAAAATGATGAAAGACCTACCTGTCTTTATTTCTCCACCATCCTCCAGGTATTATCAACCTAATGCATCCAGTGCTCCAGGCATTTCCTTATCCCATACTAGATTGTGTATTACTGATTCAAATCAGATTCTGGACATTCTTAAATCAAGTTTTATATATAATATACAGTTTATATCAATTTTACTGATTTTGATTTTATGATTGAAAGTCCATGTTTTGGAATATGGAATATCTGTTGTTAGGTCATTGAGTCAGATCTTACTCATAGCAATATTGTATTCTACAGAACATAACACTCCCTGACCCTGTGCTAGGCATACAATCTTTTTTATGTTTAAGGCCATTGTTATACTCACTTTGTCAATTCATTTGATTAAGGATATTCCTTTCTGTCATTGACTCATTACTCTCCCAAATATCTTGTTCCTCTCTAGGGATTGGTTGCTCTGGACAACATGTTCAAAATATGTAAGATGCAGCCATCTTTTCTTCCAAGGAGCTTTCTGGTTGCACTCCTAGGACAGATCTGTTGGTTCTTTTGGCAGTCCATGGTATATTCAAAATCCATCTCTAGCACCATAATTCAAAAGCATCAAGTCTTCACTAGTTTGTCTTATTCAATGTCCAGTTTTCAAAACCATATGATACGACTGAAAATATTATGGCATTGGTCAGGTGCACTTTTGTCTTCAATATGGCATCTTTACTTTTCAATACTTTAAAGAGGACTTTTGCAACAGTTTTTTCCCAATGCAATGTGAGTTTTGATTTCTTGACTGTTGCTTCTGTGTGTGTTGATTGTGGGAACAAGTAAAGCAAAATCTTGGGCAACCACAATCATTTTTCCGTTTATCATGAAGTTGTGTACTGACCCAGTAGTAAGGATTTTTGTTTTGCTGATGTTGAGACGCAATCCATACTGACGGCTGCGTTCCTTAGTCTTCATCTATAAATATTTCAAATTCTCTAGACTTTCAGCAAGCAGAGTTATATTATCTGCATAATGTTGGTTGTTAATGAGTCTTCTTCCAATCCTGATGCTGCATTTTTGTTCATAAAGTTCAGCTTCCTGACTAATTTGTATGGGATAGAGATTGAAGAGGTTATGATGAAAGGATGTAGCCCTGATAGACATCTTCCTTTTTTTTTTTTTTTTGTGGTACTGGGGGTTGAACCCAGGCCCTCGTTTGCATGCTCTGCAAATGCTGGATCAGTGAACTGCACCCTCAGCCCATTATTTTTACTTATTGAGACAGGATCTCACTAAGTTATGCAGACTGCCTCTGGTCTTGAACTTGCGATCCTCCTGTCTCTGCCTCCCAAGCTGCTGGGATTACAGGCGTGTGCCACCATGCCTGGCTCACAGACATCTTTCTTGACTTTAAACCAGGCAGTGTTTTCTTGTTCTATTCAAACAACTGCCTCCTGGTCCATCTACAGATTTCTCATGAATACAGTTAAGCACTCTAATTATTCCCATTCTTTGCAGTGTTATCCATTTGCTATGATTGACACAATCAAATGCCTCTGCATAATCAATAAAACATGGATAGATATCTTTCTTGTATTGTCTTCTTTTGGCTAATATCTCTGTGACATCAGCAATGGTGTCCATAGTTCCACACTCTCTTCTGTATCCAACTTGATTTTCTGGCAGTACCCTGTCTATATACTGATGCTGCTCTCTCTTTGGAATGATCTTTAGCAAAATTTTACTTGTTGATGATATTAATAATATCATTAAATAATTTCCTAACTCAGCTGGAGTCCCTTTCATGGGAATAGGCACAAATATGGATCTCTTCCAGTCAGTTGGCAAGGTAGTTGTTTTCCAAGTCTCTTAGCATAAACAAGTTAACACTACCAGCCCTGCATCTGTTTGTTATAACATCTCTGTTGGTATTCCATCAATTCCTGATGCCTTGTGTTTTGATAATTTCTTCAAGGCAGCCTCCACTTCTTTCTCCAGTACAATTGATTCTTGATCATATGCAGCTTCATGAAATGGTTGGTCATCCCCAAATTCTTTTTGGTGTAATGACTATGTATTCCTTCCTTCTCCTTTTAATATTTCCTGGATCATTTTATATTTTCCCTGTGGAATCCTTCACTATTGCCTCTTGAGGCTTCAGTTTTTTGTTGAATTCTTTAAGCTGGAGAAAAACAGCTTCTTCCTCCCTTTTGGTTTTCTATATCCAGTTCTTCGCACATGTCCTTAAAATATTTGATTTTGTCTTCTTAAGCTATTCTTGGAAATCTTCTGTTTAATTATTTAACTTCATCAAGTACCCCTTTTACTTTAGCTGCTTGATGTTAAAGGAAGGGTAAGTTTCAGAGTCTTTCTGACATGTAATTTGGTCTTTTCTTTTTTTCCTGTCTTTTTAACAATCTCTTGTTTTCCTCATGAGTGATATCTTTGATGTCATGCCACAATTCATCTGGTTTTCAATCATCAGTGTCTAATGCATCACATCTGTTTTTGAGGTTTCTCCAAACTCCAGTGGGATACACTCAAGATCATAACTGGGCTCTCATATGCTTGTTCTAATTTTCTTCAGTTTCAGTTTGAACCTGCATATGAGCAGTTGATGGTCTGATCCACAATCAGAATGTGGTCTTGTTCTGACTGCTAGTGTTGGGTTTTCCCATCATTTCTTTCCACAAATGTGGTCAATTTGATCCTGTATGTTCCATCTGGTAAATTCCATGTATACAGTCACTGTTTATGTTGGTGAAAATATGCATTTGCAATGAAAAGGTCAATAGTCTGACAAAATTCTGTCATGTGATTCCTAGCATCACTTCAGTCACCAAGATGATATTTTCCAAATACTGAGCCTTCTTCTTTATTTCCAACTTTTGCATTCAAGTCCCCAGTAATTATCAGTGTATTCTAATTGCATGTTCAATCAATTTTAGATTGCATAATATAGTAAAAATCTTCCCTTTCTTCATCTGTGTCCCTAGTGGTGGGTGCTTAAATTTGAATAATAGTCATATTAACTGGTGTTCCTTGTAGGCATATGGATATTATTATATCACTGACAGCATTGTACTTCAGGACAGATCCTGAGATGTCTTTTTTGATGATGAATGCAACCCCATTTCTTTTTAATTTGTCATTCCTGGCATAGTAGACCATATGATTATCTGATTCAAAATGGCATATACCAGTCCATTTTAGCTCAGTGATGTGTAGAATGTCAATGTTTATGCCATCCATTTCCCTTTTGATGATTTCTAATTTTCCTAGTTTAATACTACATACATTCCATGATCCAAATATTAATGGGTATTTACAGTTGTTCCTTCTCATTTTTAGTTGTTCCACATCAGCAAAAGGAGGGCTTTAACTCCATTTTTGTCATTAAACTCAACTCTACTTTGAGGAGGCAACTCTTACCCAGTTGTCTTTTGAGTGTCTTCCAACATGGGTAGCTCATTTCCTGGCACTACATTTGACAGTGTTTCTCTGCTACTCATAGGGTTTTCAATGGCTAATTGTTTCAGTAGTGAGTGGGTTAGCCATGTCTTTCTCTCGAGTCTGTTTTAGTCTGGAAGCTCAGCTGAAACCTGTACACTATGGGTGACACTGCTGGCATCTGTAATACCAGTGGTTTAGCTTTCAGCATCACAGCAGCAAACGTGCCCTACAGTATGGTGAATTGATAGACCCATGGAGGATGGAATATTTATCAACCACATATTAATATTTGTCATTATTTTTGTTTAAAATAACTAGAAATGATACGAATACAAATTCAAGGGTATCCAGAAATGACTCCCTTCTATTGCCTACCACGTAAGTTGTTGCAGAGCTCTCTCTTCTCTCTGTGCTCTTTCAGAAAAATACACTTCCAGAAAATTTGGAAGTTTGAAACAACTTCAGGCCTGTGACACATTTTCCTGTTACTTTGAAGTCCTTTCAGTTGATATTTCTGTGTTTCAGTAATAGAGCTTGAAAAAATATTTCATAAGTTCTTTAACATGTTCTGATGTCTAATGTGTCATATCCTGAAAGAATATATTCCAGAGTGTAATGATTTTAGTGGAAGATGAATCATATTTCCCATACAGTCTCTCTCTCTCTCTCTCTCTCTCTCTCTCTCTCTCTCTCTCTCTCCCCTGTCTTTTTCTCACCCCCCTAACACATAATATATGTGCCATGGTATAAATGAAATAAAAAATGATAGACATAGCATATTTATGAAATTAGAGGTGAAAAAACATATACTCCATATTTTCTGGGAAGGTCCTTTTTGAAAATTGGTAGGCAAAGTATGTATTTTGAGAACTTCTTCATTATAAAGTGCAGCCTGATGAAACATATACACAAGCACCCTACCTTGGAAAATTATCAGTAACTATATTCCATCATTTCAGACCTACAATCCAATACCTCTGAGACTTTTAGATAACTCCTGGGAGACACATAATCCCCTATCTACAGAAGACAGAAACTTAAGAAGCAGCCAAAGAAACTTGTAGCACAGTTGGTTGCCATTTCAAAAGTCAAAGGAGACTCTGTAAACAATGGCAAGGACATGGGCTGAATTTACATCTGACTTTCAAAATGAGTGTCTGGAAATCATTGTCATGTTTTAAATAAAACATATCTACTTAAATGTTCTGCAAGTTTCAGAGGCAGAAGCATGCTTATTTGAGACATTATCTTATTATATCTCACCTCATTAATGTATGTTATGCCACCTTAAAAGCCAGTATGTTCAGGCATAGCAGGCTATGGTAACTCAGAGAACCCCTCCTCCCATTTAATCCATTTCCTATTTACTCCAGCCACTGATTATCTTCTCCAGATTTAGAAAAGCAGCTGTGATACTTTTCTTGACAAATGAGATTAAAATCCCAGAGGTCTTTATCTTTCCACTGACCTCTGCACCCTTAAAACTACTTATTTATCACATCAACTGGAACCCTTTGTTATTTGTTGAACCATTGAGTACTATTCCATTGTTCCAATTATTTTTAATTGAGAATGTTCTCACTTGCTACATATTATACACATCCATGATTTCCTATTCATTGTGGCACATTTCTTTAGAAAGTTGATAAACAGTTTTGAACTCCAAATTATGCCCTATATGTCACAATGCTGCAGGTGTAAGCTGTAGTAATAAAATATGAGCTGAGAGTTTCATCAGAACAAACAAGGTCATCACCAAATAACTGTTAAGATTAGGTTCATTTTTATCACTTGCTAATTGCTCTGTCTGTTGGGTTGAAGGGAAAATCCAGTATTCTTTTTTTAGAGAGCTTTACAGCCAAAGCAGAATTGTAGCTATGTTAACATTTTGGATCCTACTGCTTTCTATAAGAATAAATACAAATTTATTGAGTTCTATGTGCATTGAACACCAATTTTTCATTTGCCAGGCACTGTGCTATGTGTTAGGGAAAGACATGAATAAACCATAATTCCTACTTGAAAAGTTTTAATAGTCAATTTAGAGAAACAGACAAGTAATACATAAATTTACTAAGGAATGAATGCACATTTATGGATATCAGGCCCTAGAAAGAGAAGGAAACATAATCAGTTCTAGTTGTTCTTGGTTATTGTTGTTGTTAGGTGTTGTTGCATTGGTGTCCAACTCATAATGACCCTATGTACAACAGGCAAAACACTACAGTTAGTGCTTCTCTGCTATACATAGGGTTTTAAATGGTGGATTATTTTTTGGGTGTGATTTACCAAGCCTACAGCACCTGGTGTTCCTAGGCAGTCTCCCATCCAAGTACTAACCAGGCCTGACCTGCTTAGTTCCCAAGATCTGAGGGGATCAGACGCTATAGTGAATGACTGCAGGCTACTATTAGTTATCTATTATATTAAAATATTTGCCAAGGATATCAGTAAAGATGGTTCATTTGTCAGTTACTTGTAACAATCACTAAGGAATTAAGAAATAATAAGAATAAAGAATGTATGCAGAAAAATATAATGAAAATTTATACTGGCGCATGGCTTCCACTTTTGAATGAATCTCTTTTGCCTTTTCCATTCCAAATCACTTTATAGAATCTTTCTGAGTTGTTACATTCACTGAGGAGTTAGAAAAGGAGAGCAACATATTTTTCCCAAGCTCTATAAAATGTATGTCTATATAAAGAATGTAAAATCCTCACTTATACCCTCCAAAACCAGTTTCCTTTCCCTTTTACTTGATAGCTTACAATTATAAAATTTTAATTTACATAATAAAACAACGGAAATCAGATCATATGAAAATTGGAAATGTGTCACCTACAATGAACGACACAAACAATATTTACTTCAACAAATTTTCATGCAGATAGTCTTCTGGTGTTTGCTTAAATGCATTTTTGAATTATAAGTGAGAAATATAATTTAATCATCACTTTGCTGCTAGTTTCCCTTTCGGTGTTTCTTAACATGGACAATATTATTTTGTTCTCTGTGGACATTTTTGAGTAAATACTTTTTAAAATAGTAAAATATCTTCTGCTGAAGTGGAGGGATAATACAATCCCTTTTATTAGCTGTCCAATGAGAAGCTCAGACAATGAGCACTGTTCATCAGAAAGCTTGCTGTTTGCCAGCATAGCCAGGGAAATGGAGCTCTGATTATTCCTGAGCATAACATTATCTTCCATCTGAAAAGTGATGGAAAGGGTGGCTGATTCCAGTGAAACCAGGTCTCTACTAAGAGGAGCAATTGATTTCTGCTATTGTATCAATTACTTAAACCCCAATATAGTAAATGATATTTAAACCTGTGATTCTGGGAAACATTTTACCCAAATGGGATAAAACAGTTACTCTAAATCACCATTACCAAATGGATTGCCATTTAGAAAATATGCATGAACATTTATCTTAGAATGTAAGGCAAATGTGTTAACAATTTTCAGAATATGTTGTGCAATATTCTGCTCATGGGCAAATATTTACTATTTTAAGATTATAACATATTGAACATCATACATTATTAACTCATTGACTTAATCACAACTATGTGTGTGTTTTGCTTATTCACCCATAATCTTAAATGCAATATATTAAGACAATTTCATCCCTGTTTCAATTACCAAGGGAATAAGGCTGTCATCCAGTTTTTCCTATTACCTCTAGAAGTGACAGTCCAATTAAGGAATAAGAATAAGTCAAATGAAAGAGTCTATAGTTTCACAGTCTTCCTTCACAATATTATCATGTTAATTATGAGGGAAAACTACTTTACATTTAGCATTTGATGAGGAATCATTCTAAGAGAAGGGAAAGCAAAGGTCTTCCTCTAATGGGCCGAAATGCACCCAATTACTTGTGGTTTAGTCCTGTCAGACTGATAGCAACCCTCATAAAGTTTTCAATGACTATTTCAAGATTGTTTCAGGAGTGGGTTGCTATATCCTTCTCCTGTTTTTGCAATGCTGGGGATCAAACCCAGTGCCTCAGCGTTCGTAGAGCAGCATCTACCAACTGAGCCAAACCTCAGCCCCAGCTAATTACTTAGTCTTGTGGGCTTTTTTTTCCTTTATATTTCTTTAGTCTATTTTTCTTTCATTCTCAATTTCTCTCAGGCTGCAATGATTAGTTGTTATTACTAGGTACCCTCAAGTCAGGTCCCACTCATAGTGACTGTATATACAACAGAACAAAACACTCCCTGACACTATGCCATGTCTGGCATTATGTCAGTACTTCTTTACTATTCATAGGGTTTCCAATGGCCAATTGTTTCTGGAGTGCATTGCCAGGTCCTTCTCTCTATACTGCAGCACCAGGTATTCCCTTTATTCCCAGGTGGTCTCCCATCCAAGGACTAATCAGGTCAACCCTTCTTAGCTTCTGGGATGGGATGCTAGGGTGCTATAGCTGCAGATGAAATGATTAGACTCTTAACAGTGTTATAAACTCAGTTTTTCCCAAATTACTTTTAGTTTTATCTCTTTCCCCAACTCTGTATGTTTATCTTAAAACATAATATTTCCTGCGTGTGCTGGATTTTCATTGGTTATCATGTTTATCCCAGGACACTGGACTCCAGACCCAGCAGATGGCCTGAGCCAATGCAAGCTCTTTCAAGGTTGCTCTTTGTCTGAGTGGATACCTAAACCCACGTGGCTTCCAGATTTTTGTCTGATACATGATATTTGTGTAATTGGCCTCATGGCCTTATGGCCAATTTCTGTGAAACTGAATAAATGAAGCAAAACCTCTTACAAGTAGCTTTAAAATCCTTTATGAAATACCTAACTGACTCCATAATTCATTAAACTCTGTAGACTGTCAGAATAAAAATGGATTTTTTCTCAGAAATCAGACTATTTCTCCATAAATGTGATTAGTTTATTTCTACTCTGTGAAATTTTTATAAAATTCCAATTTTATTTCTTAAACATCTGAACTACCAGCTACTTCATTTTGCCTTTTCTTATTGTCATAGGCTGATGTGATGTTATCTTTCACTTATTTGACTCTTTCTAGTATTTCTATGGGCTAGGCTTTAGGTCAGTTGGTAGAATGCTGTCCATACTCTGCGAGACCTTGGATTACATCCCAGAACCACAGAAATTAGAGAAGGACATGGAAATCAACTCCCAAAGCAATCCCAAAACAGTCATTGAAAACCCTATGAAGGTCGCTACGAATTGGACCCTGACTCAAAGACATCTAAAAAGAAGTATTTCTATAGCTTTAATAACTATAAGATTTGGCTTCCCTCCAATAGTGTTGTGCTATATATTCTTGAAAATGGATTACATTTGTGTTTTACTTTGGAAATGTCTTGTATTTGCTCAATAAATTATGTATTATTGATTTTATCAAGAGAATGGATAGTCTCATTATTCAAATATGAAAAAATAGGCCATTTTGTTACTTTCTATTTTTAAGTGTAGAATCAGTCTGTTCCCTATTGTAGGCTTTGTTGTTGTTGTTACGTGCCATCAAGTCAGGTCCAACTCATAGCAGCCCTATGAACAAGAGACAAAACTCTCCCTGACCCTGTGACATGCCTAGCACTCTTATTAGTGCTTCTATGCTATTCATAGGGATTTCAATGGAAGATTGTTGCAGGAGTGGGCTGCCATGTCCTTTTCTCTAGCTTGCAGTACCTGGTATTTCCAGGCAGTCTCTCATCCAAGGACTAACCAGGCTGACCCTGCTTAGCTTCAGAAATCAGGCAAGACTGAATACCAGGGTGATATGGTTGGAGATCATAGGTTAAATAAAGCAAAAGTTTGTAATGAGCTCACCACCTGTAACCATGAGGCTGGTTACAGCCATAAGGTGGTAGAGCAGGATGATATTAATGTATGTGATATGGTCACTACTCTTTAGAAGATCACAAGCCTTTTGTGTGGTACAGTTCTTCTTTATTAGCCTATAAGTTCCAAAAGGGCAGAAAATTCATGTTCATGCTGTCTTCTAGCACCTACTATAGTGCAAGACACATTAGTTTTGTTTTGACCATTGCTGATAAGTTAATTAATTGTCTATTCTTAACCTATAATATCTGTGCACTCTCTTTATCTATTGAAAGAAATATAGGCATTGGTGATTGTGTATAAGAGGTGAGATTAATTTGATTCTCAAAGAAAATGTTTTGTAATACAATCTAGGAATCAAATATCCAATCAAATGTTAAACAAATCATTACTTTTTTTGAAACATCAAACTTTTCAGCCTTATTACTATATTGACCAGACAAGGAACTCCCTTTGAGAACAAGAAACATGTCTGGGAACAGAAGCAATCACTCAGTGAGCTTTACTATTTATGAAATTTATAATTGTGACCAGCATCTGTTTTTAATTTATAGACTTACTAGGACTATATATGCCAATCTTCATTTATTCAACAAAAGGTTTCAAAGAAACTGGTCATGAGGACAACTAGACAGATATTGTGTATCAGACACAAAATTCAGGAAGCCTTGTGAATTTTGTGTGTCTACTTGGGCAAGGAGCAGTATTGAAAGAGTTAGTTTAAGGCAGTTTGCATTGGTTTAGGCCAAATTGCTGGGTTTGGGGTCCAGTGTCCCTAGCTAGCATTTTAGGAACAAAGCAGTAGGCAAGTTATGACATAAGCAGAACTCTTTGAAATCAAAGTGTGCAAAGTGTGAAATGCAAAGTGTGGAAGGATGAGGAAAGAAATGTGGAGAACAAGAAGCAGAACCAATTCAGGCATCTGACCAACAGGACGAAGTGCCAAAGTTTGTCACCAAATTTTGGATGAGAGGTGTTTATCCCAGTCTTCTCTGCATTGCCTTATAGTCTAGGTGCTGCGTGGTTCTTACTTGCACTAGGAGTGGAATAGCTGGACTGTAGCCAGGTTGTCTGTAAAAGAGTAGCACTTCAAAGGCTGCTGTGATTTGTTGGGCCTTAGATCAGAAAGTGGACAAATGGATCACTGGTTCTTCCCTCCTATTTTATTTTGAGAAAAATGACCAACTTGCATCATCATCGGATTTCAATTCTAGTGCTTTGTTGATGAAACATTGCTTCCAATTTGCCTTTAAATTTAAACCTACCTTTTTGCTTTTTGGCAAGAAGTGCTGAAAACATCCAGTTAATATTTTGGTAGCAAGTACCTATGAGCAAGGATCTAGCTAGGCTGACTCCTGGCTGGTGGCCCACCATGCAGTTGACTGAGATGACAGAAAATGGGCATGTGTGACTGCATGTTCACTGCAGGTACCGTAGCAAGTGTCTATCTACCCAAAGGGCAGGCTTCCTGTAGAGGCCCTAACATATCACACACATGTGGAACTAACCAAACAGCATCTCTAAAACACCTGCTCCCTCTCCTCTTTGGTTCATGCTAAGGTGACAATTTTCTTTCTCTAATACTAAAACAAAACTAAACTAAACTAAAAATCCAAAAATGAAAAAATAAAGAAAACAGTGAGTTCAAGATATATTAATGTAATCTATTATTTTATTGCTTTACAAAATAAGGAAATCTACACTTCTATAGGGGCTGGAATTTAGCTCAGTTGGTAGAGCACCGCTCTGCAGTCTCTGAGGTCCCAAGTTCGATTCCCAGCACCACAAGAATGAGAGAAGGGCGTGGCAACCCACTCCCAAGGCAATCCCGGAACAATCTGCCATTGAATACCCTATGAGGGTTTCTATGAGTCAGGCTCCACTCGACGGCACCTAACAACAACAACATTTCTATATGTGAAAATTAATACAAAATGTTATAAATTTAAACATTCAATATTTTTTCAACTAGTTCTTTTTGTCCTGTAGGTTAGAAAAATAAGTCAATCTACTAAGGATTTTTATATCTTTTTAAACACTATGAATGATGTAAGATTCCCCCATATTTTCACCCTAACTTGTTTAGAGAATGCTGGCAAAAGTCATGGTTCCTTGTAGAAGTCACAAGATTTCTAGGTCAGAGACAGAGAACATACATTCATGGCACAGCAAGAAGCAGGAGCTTCATACTGCCATTATTTTCTTTGTTCCCCTAGTTCTGTGGCAAGGTGGAGTTACGTAGTGGGTGTGCATTGTGCTAGAAAAGCTTAGGCTTCTTAGATAACCCTCATTTTTATTTTCAGTACTGGAAGTTTGAAGTCAGGGTTCACATGTGCTATGCAAGTTCTCTACCACTGAGTTGTGCCTTAATTCCCTTTTTTATTTGTTATTTCAAGGCAAGGTCTTGCTAAATTGCATAGAGTATCTCTGGCCTTGAACCTGTGATCCTCCTTCCTCAGCCTCCTGAATCCTTGGTATTATAGGAATACATAATATGTCTGACTCTAATATTTTTTAATGGGCTATAAGAAAACCTGCCTAAACTTCTCGCTGAAGGGAGGCATTGTTTTTAACATTCTAGTAAGGAAATGGGCTGGGATTTAGCTCAGTGGGTAGAGCGCTGCGCTGCAGTCTCTGTGGTCCCGAGTTCAATTCCCAGCACCGCAAAGTGGGAGAAGGGCCTGGCAATCCACTCCCAAGACAATCCCGAAACAGTCAGCCATTGAAAACCCCATAAGGGTCGCTATGAGTCGGATACCGACTCGATGGCACCTAACAACAACAACAAGTAAGGAAATAAATCTCTTCTCTGCCAGGAGGAAGACATTATCTCATACTTCCAATGTTATTTGCTATACAAGCATCCTTGTAAAGATATTCTAGAACAAAAAATGATACAAGATATGCAGAAATGTGAGACACTCATGGAAAATTATATCCCAATAGCCTTTTGTGTGAAAGTTTTTATTTTAGGAACAGTGGGATATTTCATATATATGTACATGTACATATATGTGTATGTCTAACTGCATTGAGGTATATGTATATGAATATATTCATGTACATATATATGTATATACATAAGACTTTCCAAGGTAAAAGCCAGTTTACACTACAGTAGTTGGAGTGAAAACTTTTTAAAATGACAGTATAATTTAAAAGAAGAGATATTGCATTATTGAGCTGAAACTGAGAAGCTGGTCATGAGTACAGTATCTCCCATCCCCCCACATGCACACTCACAGCATATTTTATACACAAAAATACCTTATAAATATTCATACATTTACATATAAGTTTAGTTTTATAATTTGGATAGAGGATAGAAATGTTATGAGAATGTTAGGCAAAGAGTCAAGAGAACAAGAGAGGGCTGATAGGGTAATACACAGATTCACATTTAGTCTTAGATTCTGTTTCAAGCCCTGGCCACAGGCAGAGATGCTTCAGAGCTGAAGTGACAAAGGTGGAGTTGAGCAGAGGCACAGGACATCCTCTCCACTGCACAGAATCCAGCTTTGCCCTCACAACCCATCAATTGGATCATGCCAGTGTATCTGGAGGGATCGTACTTGGAGTTGTCATTCTTCCAATAATAAACATTCAAGTGACAAAGTTTCTTCATGCTATGTCACAGTGGCAGCCAGAACATATGAGGAAACAAAAGAAGAAAATGCTTCTTATTTTGGAATGTGTGTGTGTGATTTTATAACTAAAGTTGACCAAATGGTTACTATGTACTCATTCCTGGTCTAACCACTATACATGTAACTTTATTCATTAGCTATGAAGTCAGTATTATTATTATTCTAATTGTATTAGTAAAAAATTTAAGCAAAACAAGGTTAAACAAATGAATCTAGGCTGATGTTTTGGGAATAAAAAGGCTTGTGTCACAATGGTCACCATGCTCTTAGGGCTATTGGGTTAGAGATCAGTTAAGCTACACTTGTGCAAACAGTGGTATAAAGCATGGTTGCTCAGAAACTGCCTAAACCTTCTGGGAGACAGAGAAGTAAATGGTAGGTAATAATATAGGTGGAATGGAATAAAACTTTGTAAAATTATGGAAGAAATGACCTGAACAAAAGCATATAGATGGGAAAGTTTATGACTGCAAATGTGAAGAGAACAGTAACCAGATTAATGTTATTGCTATAAAATATTCATCTTTTCACTTATTTTTTTTTGTTGTTGCACATCTGTTACATGTTAGGCACCAAAGAATAATGAAAATAATGCTGTAAATTGGGTCAGATAAAAAAATCTTGATGTAAAACATAACTTGTCTTGTATTATACTTGTTAATAATTTTATGGTGCTTCTCTACTGTAAATTTGAGCTTTTCAAGCCTACTTTTATCTTTCACTTCTGACTTTTGTAATTTTATTCATTTGGCTTAAAAATTAAAGGTTCTTTAAACTGCTTGATTAAAAATAGTAATCAGCTCAGTAGAATATTTTCTATCTTCTGAACTGCAGGTTGTATTTTGTGTTATAACACTTTCTTTCCAACTGTTGTTTCTAAATGAAATGTCTTTTTAAAGTATTTGACACTCAGAGAATGTTGCTATATCCTTTGATTCTAATTTTTAACTTCCAAAATACTTAAATTCTGATTTGAATTTATTAAATATTTGTGACGTGTTCACAATAAATATGAAGTTGAGGTTTCTACTTTCCAGCTGCTTGAAACTATTGTTTATGATGTAGTCATAGAGAGGCCAGGTCCTTTGGGGGAAAAGTTTCTTTGGACACTGGCTGCTGCTGCCCCTGAGACAAGGACAAGGCAATATCACTTTTACATTTGTCCTCTATGTGCCTATCAGGAAAGATTGTTGTGGCAGTTCCTAATGATGTTCTGGAAACCGGGAACAACTTAAGCCATCCCACTCTAGACCCTTTCTACTCAGTCCAAGTACCCCTAGTTCCTCATACCCAGATTCTTAGCTTTGTAGACACTGAGACAGCTCAGGTGAAACCAGGGCCCTCTAGTGGAAGGTCTCACATTGAAATTGTTCTTGACTTCAGCTTAGATTCTTATCCACCCAGAAGCCTGAAGCTTCACATTCTCAAAAATAATATAGGATGACCATGTTTCCCAGCACCATTTGTCCTTTTTCCAGTTTACTTGCTTTGCTCCTTTGTCGAAAATAAGGTGGCTATAGGTGTGTTGAGGTATATCTGGGTCTTCTATTCTGTTCCAGATGTCTTTGGGCCTATTTTTGTGCCAGTACCAAGCTGTTTTTGCAACCACTGCCTTGTAGTATGGTTTGAAGTCAGGAATTGTGATTCCACCTGCATTTGTTTTGCAGCTTAAGAGTGTTTTGGCTATACATGGTCTTGTGGTTCCATATGAAGTTTTGGATCATTTTTTCTATTTCTGTAAAGTCAGTCAGTGGAATTTTAATGGGTATTACATTAAATCTATAGATTTCTTTTGTTAGGATAGCCATTTTTACAATATTAATTCTCCCTGTCCAGGAGCAGGGGAGGTCATTCCATTTTTTAGCGTCCTCTGCTATTTCTTTCTTTAAGGTTTTGAAATTTTCCTTGTAGAGATCTGAAGGGTCTTTGTTTAGATTGATTCCAAGGTATTTAATTTTCTGGTGGGTTATCATGAATGCTATCTTTCCTGAAATTTCCTTCTCTTCTTGTTTGGAATTGGTGTAAAGAAAAGCTATTGATTTTTGTGTGTTAATTTTGTAGGCTGCAACTTTGCTGAAGGAGTTAATTAGATCCAGAAGTTTTCTGGTTGAGGTTTTGTGGTCTTTCAAGTATAAAATCATATCATCTGAAAATAATGATAATTTGACCTCTTCCTTGCCAATCTGTATCCCTTTGATTTCTTTCTCTTGTCTGATTGCCCTGGCCAGAACTTCAATTACTATGTTGAATAGAATAGGAGACAAATGAAAGTGGATCCACATCTCTCAATATACATGAGAGTTAACTCAAAATGGATAAAAGATCTCAACATAAAACCAGAAACTTTAAAATTTATAGAAGGCAAGATAGGCAATACACTCCATCATATAAGCATAGGAAAGTATTTCCTTAATAGGACTCCAATTGCTCAAGAAATTGCAACAAGAATAGATAAATGGGATCACATGAAGTTAAAAAGATTCTGCACAGCAAAAGAAACAATTAACAGAGTCAAGGAAACCCCCACGGAATGGGAAAAAATCTTCCCATTTTATACATCAGACAAAGGTCTAATTACTAGAATTTGTAAAAAACTCAAGAAAAAAACTCCCCCAAAACCAACCAACCCAATACACAAATGGGCAAAGGAACTGAGTAGATGGTTCTCAAATGAAGAGGTCCATAAAGCCATGAAACACATGAAAAAGTGCTCAACATCCCTAGCCATTAGGGAAATGCAAATCAAAACAACTCTGAGATTTCACCTTACACCAGTAAGAATGGCCAAGATCAATAAAACAAACAACAACAAATGCTGGCGAGGTTGCGGGGGAAAAGGGAACATTCTTACATTGTTGGTGGTGCTGTAAATTGGTGAAAATACTGTGGAAATCAATATGGAGGTACCTCAAAAAACTAAAAATAGATCTACCATATGACCCAGCTATAACACTATTGGGAATTTACCCAAAGGGAGATGTGTCATCATACCACAGAGACACCTGCATCTCCATGTTCAATGCAGGGCTTTTCACAATAGCAAGGATATGGAATCAACCAAAGTGCCCTTCAACAGAAGAATGGATAAAAAAAACTATGGTATATATACACAATGGAATACTACTCAGCAATCAAGAAAAATGAAATAAGGTCATTCGCAGCAAGATGGATAGAATTAGAGAAAATTATTTTGAGTGAATGACCACGAACTCAGAAAGAGAAACAACACATGTTCTCACTCATATGAGGGAGCTGATTCAAAATTACAAGAAGGAAAAATCCTATTCAAAAGTCGGATCATAATAAAAGGGGGGGGGAAGATAAGAATGATGTCAATATAAATGGACTAGAAATCGTATGTAATTGTTCTAACAAGATAAAAACAAAGACCACTACAGGAAAAGTTTCTATCTTAAACAGAAGTGGAACCCAAGGACATATAGAAAAAAACTATTAAGTAAAAGATAGAGAAGACTTAGATGGGAAACTTAGATGGGAAGGGTGGGAGGTGGGGGAAGCATAGGGGAGGATAAGGGGTAACCTATATGAATAATGTTTATCAAAATGCAAATATGGAAATGTCGCAATGAAAAGCATGTTAAAATGAAACATATTAAGATGTACATTAAAAATTTCTAATAAAAAAATAATATAGGTAGCTGGGCGCGGTGGCACACGCCTGTTATCCCAGCGGCTCGGGAGGCGGAGGCAGGAGAATTGCAAGTTTGAGACCAGAGGCAGTCTGCATAACTTAGCGAGACTCTGTCTCAAAAAGTAAAAAAAGTGAACTGATGGTGCGTCTCAGTGATTCAGCACTTGCAAAGTATGCAAGTGGGAGGCCCTGGGTTCAATCTCCACTACCAAAAAATATATATATATGTGTGTGTGTGTGTGTGTGTGTGTGTGTGTGTGTGTGTGTGTGTTTGTGTTTTCTTGAGGGTCAGTATTAATTATTCTTCCCTATGCATAAAGGAATAAAATACATTAAAACTGATCAGTCTTAGAGCTTTTATTTAAATAGTGTCTCACAGCAGGCATGGTGGTACTTGCCTATAATCCCAGTGACTTGGGAGGAGGAGGTAGAAGGATTGTAAATTAAAAGATAAAGTCTACCTGTATAATTTAGGAATATCTTAAGGTAAAATAAAATAAAATAAAGGGGGGCTGGGGGTGCAGCTCCATGGAAGAGCACTGGCAAAGTATGTACAAGGCCATGAGTTTAGCCTCCACGTTCTGAGAAAGAAATAGTGTTTCACAATTAAACTGATTAAATACCTGCATGAAAAATTTAAATTACCTACAAGCAAAATACTGAGTTATGTTTGATTATTTGTTTGCTTTTTAATATGTGATGAAAGTTTGTAAGCATGACTGTTGTTGTTAGGTGCTGTCGAGTCAGTGTCTGACTCATAGCTACCCTATGTACAATAGGCAAACACTATTGACAGTGCTTCTCTGCTATTCACAGGGTTTTCAATGGCTGATTGTTTTTTGGGAGTGGTTTGCCAGGTTCTTCTTCCAAGCCTACAGCACCTGGTGTTCCCAAGTGGTCTCCCATCCAAGTTCTAACCAGGCTCGACTATGCTTATTTCCAAGATCTGACAGTATTGAACCACATTGGTACGGCTGCAGGAAAGCAGGGCATTTAGCAAAGATGAATTGCAATTGGGAGATCTAACCACTTGGGAAACTTTCAAAGTGAGATGATTATGTCATTTGGTGCTGGCAATAAGCAAAAAAAAGTTAATGTGAGGAGAAAAAGTTATAGGAGAATCAAGTGGACTAAAGGGGTAAGAGATAGAGGAAGCAAGAATGTAAGATTTGTCTTTAAAATTTTTAATGTAGAAAACAAAGATAAATGCTCTAAATTTAAATGGGGAGCAAGAAGAGGATATTGAGAATACTAGCCCCTTGCCTATTAGTTGTTTCTGTTGTTGAGCAGAACATAATTTCCAGACACAAACATGTCACTATACTTGATTCTTCCACAATAATATTTATGGAATGTACATTAAATGTTCTTTTTCATCTGATATTGTGTTTAGATAAAGAATAATTTAGGGACCAGAGGACTTGGGAATAAATTAATTAAACATCTGGACTGTGCACCAACTTAAAAAACCTCATCTGCTCTGCAAAACCTCATTAGAGAACAGAAAATAGCATAACTGTGCATGTATTTGCAAATATCTCAGTAATCAAATCATCTATAAATGCAGTTAATTGTGTAATAACTGAAAATATTTCAATATTCTTTACTTTGAATGTAAATGATCCATCATATTTCTAGTAGAATCACATCTGTTCTTTTTCATTTTTCTACTTTGGTAAGGCACTCATATTCTTAGATCTATTGGACAGAAACACATCTTTAGTTAAATAGTTGTAGCTATAAAATACTAATTGTGTTCATGCATGGATTATTCCAAAAAGACATACATGACTTTACATTTGTAAGAAGCCAAGTCTAAACTTGGATGGTAGTTCAAAGTATCACTATTCAAACTGAGTTAATGATTCACACATGTATGCAACACGGTTATATCCTTAGTCTCTATGAGAATGAAGGTTTTGCAATAATGGGCCTCCTGCTTGTGTGCTTATTTTTAATTCTGTATCTTCAGTGCCTTGAGCAGAACCTGATACAAAAAATTTATGTCAAGTAAATCAGTAGTATATATTTAATTAATGTGATGTCTAAATCAGGCAGATATATGTTCATGTTTGTGTATCTATAAGCATAAACCTATATGCATTTTAAGTACCTATAATGTATCTACACACCTACACATAAAACACTTTTAAAATTATCATTGGATTTGAAAGTGTGGGTGATTTTTTTTACATATTTTCCCAAAATTTGCAAATTTTTGAAAATAAGCAATTAATAATTTTAATTTGGATAGAAATTGCAATGCTATAAAGAAGAATATAGGCACTAGGAAAACCATCTGTATGTGGAAAAATAAAAATTCATGCTTTCTTCAGTATGAGTAAAACATTTTAATCTTTTGGAAAATATCTATAATTAAAATTCATTGGAATTCTTTTCTATGTAATGTGGAAACTGCATGGGCCATTATCCAGTTTAATAGTCATTTTATACTTTCTCCAAGATCTTCCAGGGGGATTAATTTATGAGTAACTGCTTAAAGGCTATTTTGGTTGCCCATTTCCCTATGTCTGGTGTCATTTAATAGCTATGAGTATTAGATTGGCAATAAGGTCTTAATTTTTTATTGAGACAATCAATGATCTTGTGACCTCTAAATTCCATTACAAACTAGAAAAGAATGAAGTAGGAGAATCACATTTCAGAAAAAATCTTCATTATCTTCTTTAGAAGAAAATTAATACTGAATAAGGAGTTAAACCTGGGTTTCTTTGTATTCAATCCATCTAATAATAGCCAAGATTTGTTTATTGCTTCTGGTACGTTGGGTGCTGCTTTAAACAAAACTTATGTAAAGATTTCATTTAATTCTTAGAGTTCTCTAAATGTGAGTTATTCCACAAACAGCACAGTGAAGTGCTAAGGGATGTTTTCGTAGCCAGTACATGTTCCATACCAAGCAGTGTTACTCCATAGCCCATCTTCCTGACCACAATGATGAACTGCCTGCCAACCCTCCAAATTAGTAGCTTCAACATCATCTAGGAAAATGAAGGTTACCCAGGGAAAAAAGATAAAGGAGCTTTAATTTTCTACTCATTAGTGCTACCTATATAACCTTTGGCAAAACCTTTGATCCTTGATTGTTGATGAGCTCATGTGAAAAATGTGGAGCAATTTTAATTTTTTTCCTGAAAGCATTACTATGACCTTTTAATGTTTTACAGGCCCTTCTAGTTCTAACATACATAATTATCTGATTAATACTCTATTATCCCTTATGCCAGGGTTTAAAATACCAGGAAGAAGTATTTGTTAAAACAACTTTTTAAATGTCAAAAAAAAAAAAAAAAAAAAACCCTGAAGAAAATTGCATGTCAAAAAATTAAGAATGAGGTTTAAATAAATATCTCACTAAAGGATATGCTAAACCATTCTTGAAAATTAGATGTAGAAAATAAGTCCTATGCTACATAACCTATTCTATACTAATTTTCTCAATTCATTTGACAAATCCAGTATAAATTTGATATAAAAATCTAAAAAAGATATAGCACAAAGCATATGACTCCATTCCAATCTCCACTTGTGAAAGAGAAAATAACAGTAAAAGGACTTCAGAGTAAAATAAAAAAATTACTTTAAGAAGCAGGGCTATTAAAGGAAGGAAAGGAAGATTAAAACTTTAAAATTGCATTAATGAAAGTTTTTGTTGTTGAGTGTAGTCCAGTGGGATCTAACTCATAGTGACCCTATGTACAACACAATGAAACAGAATGAAGCACTGTGTCATGAACATGATCTTTAATGCTCGAGCCCAATGTTGCAGTCATTATGTTTATTCTCATTTTGAGTCATGCCACATCAGCAAAAGGAGGTCCCAGGGGCTTTACTCCATTTCCGTTTTTAAGGTTGACTCTCCTTTAAGGAGCCTGCTGCCTTAGCCCTGTGGCATGCGATCCCTTCAGATCTCCGAAGCTAAGCAGGGTCAGGCCTGGTTAGTACTTGGATGGGAGACTGCTGGAAAACACTAGGTGCTGTAGGCTTGGGAGACAGACCTGGCAACCCACTCCCCAAAATCAATGGGCCATTGAAAACCCTATGAACAGCAGAGAAGCACTGACAATAGTGTTTCGCCTGTTGTATGTAGGGTCGCTATGAGTCAGATACAGGCTCTATGGAACCTAACAACAACAACGACAGTAACAACAACAACAACAACTACTTTGAGGAAGCAACTCTTTCCTAGTCATTTCTTGAATGCCTTTTAGCCTCGGGGCAGGGCTCATTTTCTAACACTATTCATTTTTTTTCCGATATTCATAGGGTTTTCGATGGCTGATTTTTCTAGAGTGGGCTGCTAGGTAGGTCCTTCTCCCTAAACTGTCTTATTCTGGAAGCTCACCTGAAATTTGTCCACCGTGGGTGGCCCTGCTGGTATCTGAAATACCACCAATACTGGTGGCATGGCTTTCAGCATCACAATGACATGCAAGCCCTTCACAGCACTACAAGCTGACAGACATATGGGAGTCAAAGAAGGTAAATCTTAATAAAAGGATACAGAGGCAAGCATTAAGGAACAAAACAATTATGACCAAAAATGCTGAAAACTATTTCATGGAATTCTTCACCATTTTTGTTAAGAGAAGAATAGACTTGATAACAATAGTTTGAACATGTCTCTATTAAACAAACAGCAGCTATTTTCAGAAGGCAGATAAACTTTCAACTTACTTAAGAAAAAATAATGCAGAATTCTTTTTGAATATTTTCTAGACAAGGATATAAGAGAAGAAAAATATAAATATAGAAATGGATACACTGTGTTAACATTATTTGCAGTTACCATCACTGCCTACTGTGACATTTGACTGTCAAATTAATCATGATTTTTTGCAGTTGTTATTTGGTTTGGTTTTATTTGTTTGTTTTTAGATGTGGTCTCACTTTTCCAAGCTGGCCTTCAACTCCTTCCTGGGTTCAAGCTATCCTGCTCTGGAGAGTCTGGAAGTATAGTCATTCACTCTCAGGTATGGCTCATGTGAGAGATTTGTGTGACAGAGATAAGATATAGAAATGAAGCATCAGACTCTCCCTCCCATCAGGGTCAGAGCATGCAGACATAAAATATCAGACATCCTTTTGTCTCAGGATGCATGCTGGGCAAGTGCTTCCTCCACTTCATCAGAGTCTCACTAAATTGATCAGGCTGCCTGTGGCTCTGAATTCACAATCCTCCTGCCTCAGCTCCCTGAGTTGCTGGGGTTACAGGTGTGTACCACAGTACCCAGCAACATCACACGCTTTGTAACTCACACATGTTACAGTTTGACCCATCTTGTTGGGCCTGGAACTGATTTACATTCCCAGAAAGGTGGACTCCTGGGCCAGTATTAAAGATAGAGCATTTTGTCTTTGGCAGGACATCATACTATCAAGGTTAAAGGCAACAAAAACTGAACAGGATTTCTCTCTGTATAGTCATAGGCTTCATTTGTTTGGGACTTCTGCTTATTTTTGCACTTCTACACTTTATATCCATCTTCCTTTCCCAACTGCCTATTCTGTGGATTTCCAGCTTCAATATCAGACCTAAGGACACAGCCTTACAGAGACTGCTTAATTAGCCTCATGTTTGTTAAGGTCAAATTGATATGATTTATTTATTGATCGTCTGATTGGTTGGTTGTAGTACTGGGAGGTTGAACTCAGAGCCTCGTGCATGGTAGGCAAGTGCCACTGAGCTATCCCCCCAGGCCCTCCTTTTCTTGTTATTTATTTTGAGATAGGGTATTGTTGCTGCAGGCTGCCCCTGGCTTTAAACTCATGATGCCCCTGCCCCAGTGTCCTGAGTCACCATAGTGCCCAGTTTGATATTATTCTTATTGTTTCTGACAGGAAGACACACTGGCTAAATGAAAAACTTATAAAAATCAATGGAAAATTCTTCTGGACTTGACTGTCCAAAAAGATGACTAGTCAGAAGCAAAACATTAAGGAACAACAAAAAGGCAACAAAAAATAAATAAATAAAAGAGACATTGACTCCTCTTACAATATGGAGAGAACCACCAATCATCTGGGAATAAATGAAATAAGAAATGATTAAGCACCTACACGGAAAAAGTTAAGCCTTTTTTATGACAGCCCTAAATGAGAATTAGAAAAAATGCAGAAATACCATGTGATAAACAGGAAAAATAATACTGCAACTTCAATTACTACTTTACAAATTTAAAATTGTACTTTCTAGTAGTACATTTTTATAAAAGTACAAGCTAATAAAATGATGCTAATGATCAATACAAAAAACAAAAATAATCAGTCAAGAACATTTGATAAGAATAGAATCATGAACCTTTTATCCTATTAGATAGCATAATATAATAAATGCTATTGTGTTACAGACACAAAGGAGCTATTGAGTAAATGTACCAGAGTAATGAAACCAGGGACATCCAAATAGATAAAGGCAAAGTCTCAAGTTAGCTTTAAAAGAAAAGTTTGATTACTTTTGGCAGAAAAATAAAGAAAATTAGACTTTACTTCACATCCCATACCAAAATGGGTATGTAAAGTAAGTATTTTGAAGCAGAAACAAATTAAATGTTTATTAGAAGATACAAGTTATATTTTATATCATTTTCTAATTATAGAACTTTCTGTAACAAGCTTAAGGTCAAAATTGGTAGATGTAAAAACAAAAGAAAAATCAAAATATCTATATCAAAAATCAATAATAAACACTGTAAAATGTTTAAAAAATAGGGAAACTATTTGCAGCACACTTTACAATGAATTGAAGATTTCATTTTTATTAACGTTCAATGAGCTCTCACATACCTTAAAGAAAAAATTTTAAAAATCCAAACATGTCATTGAAAGTTAACTAGAACATACATAAATGTTGTTGTTGTTGTTGTTAGGTGCTGTCAAGTCGGTATCCGACTCATAGCAACCCTCATAGAGTTTTCAATGGCTGACAGTTTCGGGATTGCCTTGGGAGTGGATTGCCATGTCCTTCTCCCATTTGGGGGTGCTGGGAATTGAACTCAGGACCTCAGAGACTGCAGTGCAGTGCTCTACCAACTGAGCTAAATCCCAGCCCATACATAAATGAGAAAAGATTAAATATATGTGACCAGTAAACTTAGTTGACCTCACTCTAAGAAATAAAAACTGTCATATCAATGATATACATTTTAAAAGTTTCACATCAGCAGAAAGTTAAAACAAGAAGAAAAAGAAAACAACAGATGTTGGATAGGAATCAGAGATGTATCAAGTCAAAGCTTATAAATCAAATATTGAAGACTAACTAACTGTCAAAACCCAAGAAACTCACATGGCCTTTCAGTGAGAAATTTATTTCTGGGAATACATGCCAGAGTTGTAATTATTAATGTGAAAAAGAGAGGCAATTCTCTTTAATGGCTTAAAAGAACATAATTGAAGATCATGTAAATTTCAGTATTTAAGGAATTGATTAAATGAGTTAGTATACGTCCAAACAATGGAACATCCTACTGTTAACCTTTGGTGTAAAAGATAAACTGGTAAGCACAGCTATTGACAATGCATTGTTATATGAATAAATTGCAAAATAACAAAAGTCCTTTACATATATTAATCAATTAATGTCTGAGGTAGGTATAGTACTATCATTTTACAATAGGAGAACTGGGCCATCAGGAGGCTAGGGGACTTGCCAATGCTCACAGATAGTACCTCTTGGAGCTGGGAAGCAAGCAGAGCAATAGGGTTTCAGATTCTACCCTTCTTTTACATGACTTTATATGAGCATTTTGAATTATACTTTAATTTCCTTTTGATGCTTTTTAGCTTCTGAAGTCAAGGTTAAGCTCAAATTAAGACTTTCAACGTTCTATAACCTCTGGAGTGTAATATGCTACTAGTTGTTCCTGACTACATAAAGAAAACAACATGTAAAATGCAACTGATTGGCTGGTTGAATGATTGTAATACTGGGAGGTTGAACATAGAGCCTCACACATGCTAGACAAGTGCTCTGCCATTGAACTGCATCTCCAACCCATCTCTTTTTGTTAAAGTTTGAGACTGAGTCTTGCTTAGTTGTACAGGCTGCCTGTGGCCTCACACTTGGGATCCTCTTGCCTGGGTCTCCTGAGTTGCTGGCATTACAGGCATGAACCATGGCACATGTCATAAAATACTATACATTATCTCTTCAGAAATGATTTTCCAATACCTCCGTTTATTTTTTCCTATTTTTATTTATAAGTACATTTTAACTTCATCTTAGTCAATAATAGTAATTTTTTCCCTAATATTTTTTGATGGAAGAAGACATGGCAATCCACTCCCAAGGCAATCCCAAAACAATCAGCCATTGAAAACCCTAGGAGGGTCTCTATGAGTTGGACATGACTCGATGGCGCCTAACAACAACAAGAACAACAATATTTTTTGAGTGCATCATCTGATCTTTGTTCAAATTCTTTGTTTTGGAGGTTTTATGCTCCAAACTCTTTTAAAACATATAATTTGTCTCACTTTTTCTTTTTTCATGAACAAAAGATAACAATTTTTGACTGTTAACTTTTTCCCAAATAAATCTCAGTAAGAACTATGTATATATTTCTAAGGAAGATAGATTCTGCATTATTGCAAAAAATATAATTCATAATGCAATCAGAGTTCACATGTATTTCTTTTGTCCAAAAATTGTGCCAAGTTGTTGTTGCTATTGCTGATAAATTTGCTAATAAATTTGATGGCTTGTCTATCAAATCTGCCTCACAGATGTAATAGGGTTGAGACTGATGTTAGCATGGCTTATTTTATTTCTCAGGAAAGTGTATGAATAATCCAGGATATCTCTTCTAATTTTGGAGAAGCCCATGTGCTTATAAATTTGGGAGTTCCAAGTTCTCCTCCAAAAATGTATATGTAAGGGCTGGTTCTCAGCTGTTAATATAACTGACCTCATAAACTGAGATCCAAACTTCTGTGGATGTTTCTGAGTATTTTGTATATTGTTACAGCCATCTACATCCCCTCTCTTCAATCAGTGAGTGGTTCACAAGGTGCAACATTCAGTAGAAATGATGCTACATCAGAAAGCACATAGCTTCTGCCTAGTTCCCTTGCCTGCAACCACTAAGAAAATCCAGTTTCCATGTAAGAAGTATTATTACACATTTACCTCCATGTCTGAGATGACAAGGGTTCTGGTGGAATTCTTAGCTAACCTTCCAGCATACTGCCAACACCGTCTGTCCATGATGTTAGGGAGCCATCTTGGACACCCAACCCATGGAACTTTTAGATGGTTGTAGCCCTTGTAGACATCTGACAGCAGCTACATAGAAGGCTGCAATTGAAGCTCTACCAAGTGCTTTCCAATTCTGAGGTGACTCTAATATTATGATTTAAATAAAATGGTTATTTCAAGTGCCTAATTTTGGGATAATTTGTTATAACTGGAACAATTATTTTTGATAAAGAATGTAAGTATAGATGGATTAAAGTCTCAAATGTGCAACTACTAGAAGACAGCCCAGAGGAAGAGCTTCTTGACATTGGTCTGGGTAAAGATTTATTTTTTATGAAGAAAACTCCAAAAGGACAGGCAACAAAAGCAAAAATAAATGATTGGATTGCATCAAACTACCAAGCTGATGTACATCAAGGGAAACAGTCAACAGAGTGAAGAGAAACAGCCTACAGAACATGAGAAAATATGTGTGAACCATATTTTGAATAAAGGGTTAACATCCAAAATATATAAGAAACATAATAGCCACAAAAAATCCTTTTAAAAAAATCACAAAATGTTTGAAGAGGCTAGTCAAAATAATGCAGTAAGATGCTTAACAGAAATATGAAATATGCTCATTATCACTGACCAAAGTGAAAATTAAGACCATAACGAATATTACCTCACACTTAACAGGATGGTCATTATCAAAAAAGACAAAAGGTATCAATGTTGACAAAGAGTGAAAAAAAGAGAATATTTGTACATTGTATCAATGTAAATTGTTATAGGGATTATGGAAAATGGTCCCTGAAAAATTAAAAATAGAACTGCCATATGATTCAGGAATCCCATGACTGAGTATATATCCAAAGGAAATTAAATCAGTGTGTCAAGTACCTACACCCCTATGTTTATTATAGCATTATTCACAATAACCAGTTTTTTGGAAACAACCCAAGTGTCCACCAACTGATAAATGAATAAAGAAAATGTGATATGCATACATAGTGAAATATTATTCTGCCTTTAAAAAGAATAAAATGCTATTATTTGTAACAAATTAACTTGGAGGGTGATATGTTATGTGAATTAAGTGAGGCACAGAAGGACAAATACTGTATGATCTCACTTATATGTAGAACATTATAATTTGAACTCATGGAAGCATAAAGTAGAATGGTCCTTACTTAGGGCTACAGAGTGGGTGAGGAATGGTAAGATATTGATCAAAGAATACAAAATTTCTGTGAGACAGAAGGGATAAATTCAGAGGTTCTAATGTACAACATGGTGACTCCAGTTAGTAACTATGTACTATATACTTGAAAATGGCTCAGAGAGTGGATTTTGAATGTTCTCGGCACTGGAATGTAAGTATATGAGGTAATGGGTATATCATATAGCTTGATTTAGTCATTCCACAATACATACATTTATCAAAATATTAACTTCTGATCCATATATGTAGACAATTTTTATTTGTCAAAGCAAGAGAATAGAAGAATAGCAAAAAATTATCTGGTATATTTTCTATGCCTGTTGTTCTCCTAAAATTTCTGCTGCTTCTCTTTTTTCTAAAAGAATAACAAATTAATGTTAGTTTCAAATATTTTGATTTTTCTATTTGGCAAGAACCTAAATAACCAATTTTAAAGTTTAACGTTTAGCTGCACATAATAACATATAATTTTCTAATCTCTGTATTTGTGGTTTAATCACATTATCATTCCGACTATGTATTTCTCATTTTTATTTTTTCATTTGATTAGACAATGTAGTACTCCTTTTTATCTAATTTTTCAAAGATAAAGTACTTGAATTTATTATGCATTAATTTTTTATTTCTATTTTACTAGTTTTGCTTTAATCTAAATTAACGTAATTTGCATGTATTAAATCTTATTCTACTTTGTATTTGCTTTGTTTTCACTCATGTATTTTTGTGTGGAATATTAAATGATAATCTATTTTTTAAGAAAAACAAAATATACAAATCTGTGTATAAATGAATAAGGTTTAAAATCCATTTGTGGTTCACTTTGAGAGACCTGTCAGGATGGTGGACTGATAACACCTGAGAGATCCTGTGAAACTAAGAACTAAAAGATCGTGACATATAGACTTTATATTGAACAGAGAAAAATGGCAGAAAAGAAAAGAGAGGTCAAAAAAGCAATATGAGTTGGGTAGTTTCAACTGCAGATAATAATAATATTAAAATAATAATAATAATAATAATAATAATAATAATTTTTAAAGGTGAGAAAATGTAAGGAGATTGCCACCAGAAATATGGTGCCAAGTGTCCCAGTGGGGGAAAAAAACACGTCACCCATATAGGTAAATAAGAGCCCACTACACTGTAGTGCAGATTGGGAACAAACAAAAACTACACCACTGAATAAGGGCTCTGAACACACACTGCCACAGTGCCTGCAGGGAACAGGCATGCATGAAAGTTTTGTCTGAGAGAAAACAAACTCAATTTTTACTTACCTTCCCTAGGAACAGCTGGTGAACAGCCTTGGGCACCTATGGAGCCATGGTGTCCATTGCATCTGCAAAACAGACTAACTCCTAATTAAACAAACTGAGAGGAGTTGCCTTTTGACCTGTGGAGTTGATTGCTGCTGCAATCCCTCCAGCCATGGGTAATTTCCAAGAAACCCATCTTCAGCTCTAGACCTGTGATTGAGCCTTGTAAGTTGAGTTGGCTCTGCTGGGGAGGGAGATCTGAGAGCAAGGTGGTGCAGAAGGATGAATCCTGGGGTCAAAAAGGCTTAGTTGACTTAGACAGGTGAAGCCTCTGGGATCAGCCTATAATTGGACTAATTTGTAAACTGTGTGAGCTCCTAACTTGTGTGAGGTCCTAACTCACCCCCAGGAGTGGATTGTGGCCTGGCAATCCTAGATACATGGATTTTCCAGGTTGCCTACCCATAGTGTTTGCTCAATTTGGTGCAGCTAACAACACAGACACAGCCAGCCTGACTGTAATCACCCCAAGGAGAGAGAATTGGGTGCATGGTTGGGCAACATGCAGCTCCTGATGGTGTAGCCACCAGTGGAGGAGCTCCGGGGGCCCCAGGGTTTCAGTGGATGGGGGATTATGGTGGTCTGTGGGACAGTGGGCCCAGAGCAGGATCATCTGACAGGTGTAAGGTGGAACTGAGGAGCATGTGCTCACTATGAGTATTGATCTGGTACTGCTAAGGGGCAAGGATTACATCTGCTGATTGGCAACATCTGGAGGGTTGGTGGGACTCACGAGTAACTGAGTGACACTTAGACTGAATGAAAAAGTGTTGATTTGTCTGTTTTGGACTGGCTTTTTTTGTTATTATTTCTTTGTTTCTTCTTTTGTACATTTCTTGTATTTCCAGTTTTTGATTTCTGGGTATTTATTGTTTTGTTTCAGTGCTGCTATATTTTTTCTTTTGTTCTCTTTTTATGCTTTTCTTTTTATCACTTTTTCTCTTCTCCTTATTAAGACTTTGTTACATTTCTTCATCCTTCTCATTAGTCATAATATTTAAGCATTATTCTAAGTTACCCCAGTCAAACAATATTAATGCTATCAATATCTCCCAAATTAATTTGTCAAAACCAATATAGAATATCTCACATCCTTGTATTTGCTAGTTTGTGTAACCATATGTATATATTACATATAAGGAACAGGTAGATTTATAATTTTGCCTACACTTTCTCACTCATACTCTAACACTCCCCTCTCTGCTTGTTCTTCTTTCTTATCCTTCGGTAATGCTATTTCCCCTACTGCCCACCCACCTTTCTATTATACCTTCATCTTTCTGCCATCAATACCTATATTATACTCAACATTTACCTCCAAAACCTATTTGACACTAACCCTAAAAAACCCCTCCCACAGGTAACTTCTTAAAGAATCCCTGGCATAAAACAAGATTAACCATAATTATAAATGTGAGTTCAAGTGAAGCTATTAGTTTAGTAGCAGAACACTTTCTATACTCTGGTGATACCAGGGACTAAGACCTCAAAAGAAGGGATTAAACCAAGGATAACTCCAAATATATAAGGCAGAAATAATCACACTAAGGAATGCCCCAAAGCCAAACCAGAACCATATAAAATATAAAAAAGCAAGACAGAGAAGGTACCTGTAATGACCACAACCCTTCAATAATTAAAATGAAAGAAACTCAAGTGCTAGAAATGCCAGGAAAAGATAGCACAACCAAGCAGATGAATGTAATTGAAACACTGAACAAAAAAGGTATCTCAGAAGAAAAAAACAGTAAAGTAATTAATAGCCTGTAAAAGAACCAAATAGAAATCCTGGAATTAAAAAACATAGTCAATCAAATAAAAGTGACAGAAGACTCTAATGTATCCAGATTGTATGAAACAGAAAACAAAATGTTGGAGAAAGAAGAAAAAGATGAAGAGCTTGCTCATTCAGATACCAAAAAGAACAAAAAGATGAAGAAATATAACCGAAATTTCCAAGAAGTTATTGATAAAATGAACAGATGTAATCTAAGCATACAGCTGGTACAAGAAGGAGATTAAATAAAAATGAGAGAGATAGAAAATCTATTCAATGAAATAATAGCTGAAAACTTCCCAAACCTAAGAGAAGAAATAAATATCCAAACCACAGACACTTGCTGAACTCCAAATTCATTAGACCAGAAAAAATCCTCTCCATGTCACATTATAGTTGGAATGCTGAAACTAAAAAGCAATGAAATAATTTAAAAGGTGCAATAGAAATTTGTCAGTTCACTTAGAAAGGAAAACCCATCAGAATAGTAGGAGACTTCTCAATATCAACCCTAAAAGCAAGGAAAGCTTAGTCAGACATTTTTTAAGTCTTGAAAAGAAATAACTGCCAACCAACAATAATATATTTTACAAAGTTATCCTTTAAAGTAAATGGAGAATTTAAAACTTTCCATGATAAATAAAAGCTTAAGCAAATCTTCATCAGCAAGTCAACATTGCAGAGAATACTTAAAGAAATACTACATACAGAACAAGAAAGAAAAACTCAACTGCAAGAATACAGAAGTAAATAAAATACATGAGAGGAAAGCATGAACAAAATAAGCTATTTATGAAGCAAGGATATCCAGCCTAATAAACCAGCTGAACTCTAGTATGAAAAACAAAACAAAACAAACAAACAAAAAAAACCCCAAAAAACCAATATCCAAACCCAATAGAGAAACAACCAACAAAACCATGTAAAGCACCAAACTCCTCTCAATAATTACCCTAAAGCTTTTTATTTTTTGTTGTAGTTAGGTACTATTGAGTAGGGACTGATTCATAGCAACCCTATGTGCAATAGATGAAAAACTACCTGATACTGTGCAATGGCTGGCACTATTATAAGTCCTTCTTTTATATTCATAGGATTTTCAATGGCTGATTGTTTTATGGGAGTGGACTGCCAGGTCCTTCTTCCAAGCCTACAGCACCTGATATTCCCAAGTGGTCTCTCATCCAAGTACTATCCAGACCCAACTCTGCTTAGCTTCTGAGATTTGATGGGATAGGAAGCCACAGTGTATGGCTGCAGGGCACCCTAAAGGTAAATGGTCTTAATTCATCATTTAAAATATACCTATTGGCCATCTGGATTAAAAAATAAAAACTTTCATATGTAGGGCTCAAATGACTCATTTTATCCATAAGGACAGGAATAGACTGAAAATAAAAGGATAGAAAACAATATACCAAGCATGGGAAACAAACAAACAAAAAAGCAAGCAAACAAAAAGTGGGGGTAGCTGTACAAAATTCTGACAAATCTGACTTCAACCTCAAATTAATCAGAAGGGACAAAGACCACTACATATTAACATGGCAAATAAACAACCAAGAAGGACATAATCTTAGTCAATATCTGTGCATAAACATAACTTCATAAAATAAAAATTTCTGGCAATAAAAATGCACATAAGTCCAGAAACAATAGTTATGGGAGACCTTAGTATCCAGGTGTTTTCAACAGACAAGCCATCAAAGAAAAAAAAACAACAAAAAAATGATGGACTTAAATAACATCGTAGAGCAACTGGACCTAACAGATATCTATAGACTATTCCATCCAAAAGAGGCAGAACACATATTCTTCTCAGCACCACATGGAACTTTTTCTAAAATGGACCACGTTTTACTCCACAAAACTTATCTTAATAATATAAAAAAAAATTGGAAACTTCCTCTGTACCATTCCATCCTGGTGTCTGATATCACATCCCAGAAGCTCATCAGGGTCAGGCCTGGTTATGCCTTGGATGGGAGACTGCCTGGGAATACTAGGTGCTGTAGCTTGGGAGAAGGACCCAGCACTTGCAAAACAATCAGCCATTGAAACCCGGATGAATAGTAGAGAAGCACTGACATAGTGCCAGGCATGGCAGGGTTGGATAGAGTTTCATTCTTTTGTACATAGGGTCACTATGGATCAGATCTGATTCAACCACACCTAACAACAGCAATCAACCTTGTTTAGCTTTGTGAAAACAGTCAAATTGTGTCACAAAGTGAGTGTACTATTTTACAGTCCCACTAACAATGAGTGCAAGTTCCTATTCCTTCAGTTTTTTGTCAGTATTTGAATAACAAATCATACTATATCTACACAATGGAATATTATTCCATGATGAAAATAAATAAGCTAAAAACACAAAGTCAGTTGTTCAGTTTCTTCAAGTCAGTATTTGTCACACAACGACTCTATGTACAACAGGAGAAACAGTATTGTTACTGCTTCTCTACTATGAATATAGGGCTTTCAATGGCGGATTGATTTTTATGAGTGAGTTGCCAGTTCCTTCTCCCATAAAGTCAGTAAGAAACCTTAAATGCATATTACCAAATGAAAGAAGCCAGCTGAAAAATTATATACTGCATAACATTCTAATAAAAGTAAAAATTATAGAGATAATTTAAAAAACAGTGCTTGTCAAAATATTTCACTATCATGTTTGCTATACAGATTCACTTTTCATTTGATGCATGGCTCATGACTGGGCCTTTCAATCTAGAAGAACACATATTCTTAAAACCTGGCAATATTTCTGGCAGTTTAATTTTTGAAACTGTCTCTGTCTGATCCTTTTACTCTCCGTTTTGAGAAACTATTATTCAATTACTAATCACCCACGATTGTCATGAAAGTTTCTTATGCTTTTGTTTTCTTACTTTTAACTTCTTTGTCTTTTGTACTTCCAGTTCAGAAAGTTATTAGGTTTTGGTACTTTTATTCTCATCTTATTTTTTCTTCTTTGCAGTCAATTAGAAATGCTGAGCTCTTGTTTAACTTTTGTTACTTTTAATTTTTCATCTGAATATTTTGGTAAATTTGAATCCATTACACTAATTGTAAGAATAGATAATACTTAAAATGTTTAACAATTCATATAAGACAAATAGCGGCACCTTAGAATGGAGCCAAGAAACTTATTATATAATAAGTACTAGGTGAATACTAGACATGGAAATTCTGTAAGTTATTTCATTGTTTACTTTTATATTTCTTAGCTTTATTTTTATTCTTATGCTTGAAAACACAGATTTTAACATTATTCTTATCCTAATTATGATGATTATAAAAATCTATGTTAAAAAGTTATTTGAGCTGCACACAGTGGTGCACTCCTGTAATCCCAGAGACTTGGGAGACAGAGGCAGGAGGATCGCAAGTCCAAGAGCAGAGGCAGTCTGCATGATTTAGTTAGACTTCGTCTCAAGAAGTAAAAAAATGGGCTGAGGGTGCAGCTCAGTAATACAGTACTTGCAAAGCATGCAAGCATGAGGCCCTGGGTTCAGTTCCCAGTACCACACAAAAAAAGATTAACTGAACATTTCAGAAATTATTAATTTACATATTAAATATTATTTATTGAATTTTTATATTTAACATGAAGAAATAAGTTTAACTTAAATTTTCTGTTTCCATTTTTTTCTTAATAAGTATTAAGGGGTACAGAGTAGTAAGACTTTTGTTATTTCCATTGTGCATCTATTACATCAACTTACACAATTTATAAAACACTTTGATTAATATGTGGCAAAAATCATATGCAATTATGGGTTATAGTCTCATTTTTCCCATGTATTCATGGAGTTGCATCATGTAACTTGAGATTGTCCTCTCTACCTTTTAACCCTCTGTGTTATTCCCCTCTTTTCCCTTTTCCACATTCATATCTTCCCTGTATTAGATTCCTCCTCCCTTCTTTTTATTCATATTTTCCCTTTTCAGATAAGCCTGATTATTCTTTTTTATATATCTAAGTAGCTATATATTTTTCTGCCCTTAAGTTAGCTTTAGCTCCCAGATATGAATGATAATATATGGTATTTCTCTTTTTGAGCCTGGGTTTGTTCACTTAGGATATTTTCCAGTTCCATCCATTTTGCTGTAAATGACATTATTTCATTTTTTTCCATTGCAGAATAATACTCATATATATATATATATATATATATATATATATATATATATATATGCATTTTTAACCCATTCCTCTGTTGATGGACATCTTGGTTGATTCCATATCCTTGTGATTGTGAACTGTGTTGCATTAAATATAGAAATATAGGTGTTCCTGTGGTACGATGACTTATCATCCTTCGAGTATATTCCCTGGAGTGATAACACTGAGTCATATAGCAGTTCTATTCTTAATTTTCTAAGGTATCTCCATATTGATTTCCAAAGTGGTTGAACTACTTCAGAATCCCATCAGCAGTGTTAAAGAATTCCTTTTCCTCTGAAACCTTACCAGCATTTTTTATTGTTTTCTTGATCTTTGCCATTCTTATGGGAGTTAGATGTAATTCCAGTGTTGTTTTGCATTTCTCTAATGGCTAGGGATATTTTCATGTGTTTCTTGACACTTTGAAAATTTTCCTTTTAGAACTGTCTGTTCAATTCCCTTGCCCATTTATGTATTGGATTGTTCATTATCTTGTTATTTGCTTTCTTTAGTTCTGTGTATATTCTTGAAATTAGTCCTCTGTCAGATGTGTAGTATGCAAATATTCTCTCCCATTGTATAGGCTCTCCCTTAACTCTGTTGTTTCCTTTGCTTTACAGAAGCTTTTTAATTTCATGTAATCACATTTGTTAATTCTTGGTGCCATTTCTTAGACAATTGGAGTCTTGTTAAGGAAATATTTTTCCTATGCCTATGTGTTGGAGTATGTTTTCTGTCTTCCCTTCTAGGAGTTTTAAGATTTCTAGTTTTATGTTGAGGTCTGTTAACCATTTCAAATTGACTTTCATGTAAATTGAGATATATGAGTTTATTTTCAGTTTTTTGCAAATGGATATCCAATTTTCCCAGCACCACTTGTTGAAAAAGTTATCTTTTCTCCATTTAACATTCTTAGTCCCCTTGTCAAAACTTAGGTGGCTATACTTGCTTGGATGTATCCCTGGGTCTTTGTTTCTGTTCTGTTGCTCTTCAAACCTATTTCTGTGCCATTACCAAGCTGTTTTTGCCACTGTAGCTCTCTAGTGTAGTCTAAAGTTAGGTATAGTGGTCCCATGTGCACTTTTTTGCAGCTTAAGATTGACTTGGCTATGCATTGTCCTTTGTGCTTCCATATGAATTTTAGCATTGTTTTTTCTATTTCTGCAATGTCTGTCATTGGAATTTTAATGCAGATTGCATTAAATCTGTAAATTACTTTTGGCAGTATAGCCATCTTTAGAATATTGATTCTCCCAATTCATGAACAAAGGAGATCCTTCTACCTTCTAGTATGCTCTGTAATCTTCATTTTTAGTGCTTTGAAGTTTTCCTTGTAGATGTCTTCAGTGTCTTTCGTAAGGTTGATACTTAAATATTTAAGTTTTTGGTGGGCTATTTTAAATAGAATTGTTGCCTTAATTTCATTTTCTTCCTGTTCACCATTACTGCAAAGGAAGGCTACTGATTTGGGGGTGTTAATTTTGTATCCTGCTACTTTGCTGCAGGTGTTAATTAGATCTAAGAGTTTTCTAGAGGAATTTTTGATGTCCTTTAGGTAAAGGGTCATGTCATCTAGAAATAAGGATAACTTGACCTTTTCTTTGCCTGTCTGTATCCCTTCAATTTCTTTCTCTTACCTGATGGCTCTGGCTAGGACTTTGATCACAATAATCCTTCTCTTGTTCCTGATCTTAGAGGAAATGGTTTCAATTTTTCCCCATTTAGTATGATATTTGCAGTAGGTTTGTCATAGATGGCCTTTATGATGTTGAGGCATTTTGCTATTATGCCCATTTTCCCCAGGGCTTTTATCATGAAAGGATGTTGCCATTTGTCAAAGACTTTCTCAGCATCAATTGAAATGATTATGTGATTTCTGTTTGTAAGCCTTTTGATATGTTGTTGAACCAGCCTTGCATCTGTGAAATGAAGCCCACCTGATCATGGTATATGATCTTTTTCTTATGTGCTGCTGAATTTGATTTGCCAGAAATTTATTGAGGATTTTTACATCTTTGTTTACTAAGGAAATTGGTCTAAAGTTCTCTTTCTTTGAAGTGTCTTTCCTGGTTTGTTATCAGGGTAATACTGGCTTTATAGGCTGAGTTTGGAAATGAGTGCTCCTTTTCTACTTCTTGAAATGGTTTAAGGAGAATAGGTATTAACTCTTCCTTTAAAGTTCGATAGGATTCTGCTGTGAACCCATCAAGACCTGGGATTTTCTTTGTTGGGAGGCTCTTTATTACTCTTTCTATTTTGGTGAATGTAATTGGTCTGTTTAAATTACTCGTGTCCTCCAAGCTTAATTTTGGTAATTCAGATGTGTTAATGAACTTTTCATTCATTTCATTTGTATTTTTATTTATTTTTTGAAGTACAATTTCTTAAATTATTCCCTGATGATCTTCTGGATTTTATTGTTATCAGTGGTTATGGCCCCATTCTCATCTCTAAACTTTGGAATTTTTCTCTCTTCTTTCTTTCTTTTGGTGAGACTGGCTAGAGTGTTATTTATTTTATTTATCTTTTCTGAAGAACCAGCTCTTGGTTGGACTAATTCTTGAATTGTCCTCTTGCATTCTAATTGGGATATTTCTACCTTGATCAATTCTTAAGCATACATGTTTTATTGGTATAATAATACGTAGTCATTTTGTTTATCTGGTTTCATGATTAAAAATCATGTTTCTCCTTTCAAATATTAAATATGTGCTATTATTTGTAAAAATATATTCTTAGGGTTATTTTCAACTTCCATGTGTAATTAGAACAGAAGGTGTTTAAAATATATTAAGTTTCTACAATAGTTTGTTTCCAAAATTATATTCCTATTCTACCTCCTGAGAGAGAGTTATTATAAGGGAAGCCATGGCAGGATGGCTGGAGAAAATCTAAGGAAAAGTGGCTGGGGAAGCCTTTGGCCCTTGGAAGCTCTTCAAGTCTAAAGGCCCTGTTTTGTTATCTCTGACCTTGGGCATAGACCCTGCATACATGCAGTGGGCATAACATGCTAATAAAAATAATAAATAACCCTTATCTGACTCACAAGATAATATACTTTAATCTTTTCTCCTGACTCATAAGAATGATTAATGTTATGATTTTTGTTGTTGTTGTTAGGTGCTGTGGATTCAGATCCAAGAGCCTAATAAAAAGACCTTGAGGCATTCACTTGGGAGGCAGTGCACTCAAAGACATTGGTGTCCATCTTGGTCTCTCTGACACTAACTCTTGGTTTGTGGAGTAATCCTTACTGTATCTACTGACCTCATGGCTGCTGGAGAGTCATTATAATTTATTTTTATTACATAAATCTTATTTACTTGCATTTTTTTCTGTTTTTGAAACATTAATTGTCTTCTTCACATACTTCATTTGTTTCCAAAATTTAGATAGTAAATTTTTAGGTGATTCCATCCTTCCCACTCTACTATTATTAGAATATCAATTTTTTTTCTGGTACTGGGGGTTGAGCCCAGGGCCTCGCACCTGCATGCTCTGCAAGTGCTAGACCACTAAGCTACACCCTCAGTCCATTTTTTTACTTTTTTGGGACAGCATCTTGCTAAATTACACAAGTTACACAGACTGCCTCTGGTCTCGAACTTGTGATCCTCCTGCCTCCAACTCCTGAGCCGCTGGGATTACAGGTGTGCGCCACCGTGCCTGTCAGAATATCAAATTCTAAGGTATGTGTTTGATGTAGGCTCAGTGAGCAAGAAGGCTATGGCAAACTGATGAGTAAAACATTCAGGAAGACATTAATAATGCAATTTTAAATTGCCTTCTCTCTGTGGCTTTCTGTGTTAGATGACTGCATTCTGCTTTGGTAAGGACTATGTGCTGAAAAAAAGTAAATGTGATAATGTTGCTAGCTTTGTGGTATTTAGATAGTATCCTTTGTTAACCATTGTACTTCCCAGATTGTATCATATGTACATTAATAAAATTATTAGCAAATAATCATAGAGTCCAGAGAAACTTTATTTTAACCACAAAAATCACATTTCTACTAATGCTCTCTCATAATGTTATATTGTTCAATTAGAATGTCCTATTACTTCAATGCCTCCAGCTGTAGCCCTATGGCATTCAATCTCATCAGATCTCGGAAGCTAAGCAGGTTCGAGCCTGGTTAGTACTTGGATGGGAGACCACCTGGGAACACCAGGTGCTATGGACTTGGGAGATGGACCGGCAACCCACTCCCAATCAATCTATCATTGAAAACCCTATGAATAGCAGAGAAGCACTGACAATAGTGCTTTGCCTGTTTTACATAGGGTCACTATGAGTTGGATACCAACTCCACAGCATCTAACAACAAATTACTTCAACAATAACAACATTAATTAATCATAGTACTAAATACTAAAGAATATGTCTAGCTGAACCATAAAAGTATGTCCTTTTTGAGGATGAGCGAGGGAAAAACATGATGAGAAATACTGACCAGGAACTTTTAACTTCACGCTAAGCTCAAGTTGCTTTAATAAAGTTAAAGTTTAGTAACAAATTTTCCCAGAGATATTTCTAGGCTCTGATTTCTTTAAAAAGTACTAATTGTTTCATTAAATTAATAAAATAATGGCATGACTTACAGGAAGAAAAGATGCACATTGAAATAATTTCTTTTGTTAAAATATTTGGCTATTTTTAAAAGAGGTTTTAAATAGTTTTTAATCAGTGAGTAGAGAAAAAAAGATCATATTTCCATCTCAAAACAATTATGAATGAATTAGTGTTATTCAGACTATGTGGCTATTCTTCTTCTTCTTCTTCTTTGTCTTCGTCTTCTTCTTCTTCCTCCTCCTCTCCTCCTCCTCCTCCTTCTCCTTCTTTTCCCTCCCCCTTTCTCTCCTCCTCCTCCTCCTCCCCCTCCTCCCCCTTCTTCTTCTGTTTCTTCTTCTTCTTCTTCTCCTCCTCCTCCTCCTCCTCCTCCTCCTCTTCTTCTTCTTCTTCTTCTTCTTCTTCTTCTTCTTCTCCTTCTCTTTCTCCTCCTCCTCCTCCTTCTTCTTCTCTTATTTGGGAGTTGAACCTAGCACCCTGTAAGTGCTTTGCAAGTACTTTACCACTGAGCTGCAGTCCCAAGCTATTTTTTATTTTTTATTTTTTCTTATTTGGAGACAGTGTATCACTACTAAATTAAACAGGTTACCTCTGGTGTTGAACTTGCAATCCTCCTGCTTCAGCCTCCTTATTTGTTGGGATAAGAGATGTGCACCTCTATAACATACTCACAGAATTCACAAATAATTTGTAATATTTTGTAGTCATGTTATTCAAAAGAAATAAACATCTTTTTGTCAATTGAAATGAGAAAGCCAAATCAATAGTTTGAATGGTGTATTCCCAAACTAACAAGCAATATTTAGAAATAGTCTTATAAGATCTACAAAAAATTTCAAAATTTCTCTGTGTGGTTATAGTTGTAAGATTACATATAAAGAAGTAAGGCAGATACACTGGGTTTTGTCTGAAAATTGTGGTTATTTCCCTCTTAGTTAGTTTATGGTGTTGTTTAGAATTTTATTAAAGCCATTAGATTCCTATTCAAACACCCATAGATAACTTATATAATATTAGATATCTTAAATTCATTGCATGGCAAGATTAATCTAACACAAATATTAT